>CAIGRR010058806.1:0-14689 GCA_903798365.1 Fraxinus sp. 1973-6204
ATCTCAAAAACAACATATGTGGTGTTCTTGCTCAATATGAACTTCAGGTGAACAAAATGAGAGGACAAGGGTACGACGGTGCTAGTAATATGCGCGGTGCTGGGAATGGACTTCAAGCATTATTTCTTAGAGATTGTCGATGTTCATATTATGTTCATTATTTTGCCCATCGATTACAATTGACATTAGTCGTGGCAACTAAAGAAGTCCATGTCATTTGGAACTTTTTTTCTCATTTGGACAAGATTGCTAATATTATTACTTTTTCTCCTAAACGAGTTACCGAGTTGCAATACCCTCTTAGAGTGGAAACTCAAAGTATGTTAGCTATTGAGGAGATTGAATCTGGAAGTGGGGCCAATCAAATGGTTAATTTGAAGTGGTTAGGAGCTGCTCGTTGGAGTTTACATTATGACTCTATAAAGAGCTTGAAAGATATGTATGGTACAACCTGCAAAGTGCTTGAATATATTTGTGATCATTGTTCAAATGGCAGATCTCAAGCTGAAGCTCGTGGTGCTTACAAAAACTTGGTGAGTTTTAAGTTAATATTTATCTTGCATTTGATGTATAGAATAATGAGAATCACTGAGAGATGATGATTGGGATTAAATCGCTTCAAAAATTGAGAGATAATGATTGGTAAGAATTTCTTCAAGAAGTAAAATGTTTTGCTCAAAAATAATATTACAATACCCGATCTAGAAGGTTTGTATAACACTGGCAGTTCTAGTGATGAAACTATAGTTGAACATTATTATCACTCTGATTTTTTCAATAAAGCAATAGATTTTGTAACAATGGAGTTAATTACTAGATTTAATGACATATCAGTAGAACTTCTTTCTCTTAGTGCAGATTTAGATCCTAAAGATTCATTTAGATCATTTAACGCTCGAAAAATTTGCATACCTCCAGAGAAATTATATCCTCCAAATTTTCTAAAGAAAGACATTATTACATTGGAATATGAGTTACCACATTATAAGTTAGTTATAAAGGGTGAGTCCCGATTTCAAATATCTACACTTGCTGTGTTATGCAGACAGTTGACTGAGAGTAGAAGGCCAGATACTTGCATTACGATGATTAGATTGATTCATTTTGTATTGACATTACCTGTTTTACCACAAGTATTAAGCGAGCATTTTTATCAATGAAACATGTGAAGACGACACTTCACAAAAAAATAAAGGATGATTTTTTTGCTGATTGTATGATACTTTTTATAGAAAGAGGATTTGCTGAGAAAATAGATCTAGATTCTATTATAAGTGAATATTATGTTTCAAATCCTTGTCGAGAACGATTTAACTAAATAATGTTCTTTAACGAGTTACTTTATTAAGTACTTCCAGTCCCTTCTATAAAAAAAATCCTAAATCCATCCCTGGGAGAACTCAAATGGAGTCCAAATTGAACCATTTGGGGAAGTATCAATGGCAGATGTATTTGATGCATATTTACTTCCGAGTATGAGAAATATCATACGATCTTCCCTGTTTTTCATATAAATAATCGTAAAATAAATACACCACGTGGCATGTAGAAGAACTCATGCATGGCGGGGCAGTATGGGTGACTCGACTTTATACGTGTGGGAACGAGCCCAACTTAAAGGCAAGTTGGCCAATCCCTTTCCGGCAAAGACCCCAATACGAACCTGTTTCCTATCGAGGCGAATAGCCGAACCTACAACGGATCTAATGAAGTGATTGACAAGACAACACACTATCAATGCCGCCTCTATATACCTACATAGTCAAGTCCCCAAGCTAGAACTAGAAGATATGAGGATCTTAGCATTTAATGGCTTGATTGATTATTGATGTTAACGAGAGCCATTGGGTCTGGCCGGACCACGTGCCCTATCATCCGATGGGTTCGTTTACCCTACCTTAAGTATAAAAGCACGCACTTAGCGCTGGGAGAAGGTAATGCAAGTTTAGACATTCAGAGTAAACCTTCACTCTTTCGCTATTTAAAGCTCATTCCTTAAGCGGACCCCCTTTTCATTAGCGAAATAAGGACATTGAAACTCGTTAAACACTTGGAACCATTCTCTTCATTAATTTATCTACAAAATTGGTGATTTGATCTGAATAATATGTTGTGATTCGGCTTACGTAGAAGTTAGTTTCTACTTATCTGTTGGCCATATCACTGGTCCATTTTTTGGGTCAACAGATTGGCGCCATCTGTGGGAATCTTTGATACCAAAATCATGTACATCGTAGTGGTAAAAGCTATTTGTAAAGAACTTTGAAGATAGGTTCTGGTTCTTGAAGAAAGGTTTTGGTTCTTGAAGAAAGGTTCTGGTTCTTGAAGAAAGAATCGTTGCAAGGGAACAATTCGAAAAACACAATGAGTTTCAGTCACTAGAGAACTCATGGTGGAGATGGGCAGCATGAGGTCTCTGAAGAAGAGGTCCTCTGCACGAATGTAAATATGCGTCGCCCCTACCACCGCCATAGGAGAGGCTGTACCACTACACGCTTGGTGAAAGAAGTTGAAGATATGGCAGCTAACATGAGAAGTATAGCCCAACAAAATGCTACCATGCAGTAACTACTCATGCAAATGCACCAATAGGCTGGGTTCTAGGTGCCTCAACATAGGGCTTTTCCCTAAGAAGGTGAGGAAAATGACACAGCGGGATATCCTCAATTGTATGGGAGGAATGATAACCCAGTGAAAAGAGAGGTGGAGGTAGATATCTCCACTAACTATGTTATGAGCCGTCTTGACAATGATATGCCAATGGAAGAAAATTTCCCCCCGAATACACTCAGGAACACGAGCCTTAAAGGTCCGCCAGCGTCTTCGACAGAATTGGGCCCTCTAGGCCTAGAAATAGGTCCCAATAGCCTTCTCAAGCTCAAAGAGGACGAGAGCGAAATCTGGAGTACGAGCCTCAAAGGGCTCCACCACCACCTAGAAATAGGAGGGAAATAAGAGATACCGCAAATGCGAAAAATCATGCTGGAACGTCACAGCCTCGATATCAGGCAGAGGAAAATGACTCTGACGGTCCTTGTAGGTCGTTTGAACTAGACAACGACAACGAGAGTTTGCCATATTCTCAAAAACTAAGGAGTGCCCCGATTCTTAGCCACTTTGTACCATCGAAAATACCCAAATATGAAGGAAAATGCGATCTGGTGAAGCACCTCAACAACTACAAAACCCAAATGTCACTACGAGGGACCTTACCAACATTAAAATGTTGAGTTTTCCACCTCACGTTAACATGAGCCACTGAAATCTGGTATAGCCATATTCCTGCTGGCAGCATCAGAAGTTGGCCAGACCTTAAGAAAGCCTTCCTAAACCAATATCTGTGAAGCAAGGAATGAGAGCTCCCATTCAGAGATTGCAGGATATGAGGCAACAAGCGGGAGAAACCCTGAAAAGTTAACTAGCTTGTTTCATGGATGGGATGACCTATTGTGAGTAGGTCACTGACAGAGAGGCCCTTTCTGCCCTAAGGGGAGGCCTCAACATGAATACCTTATTTTGGAGGGACGTGCAGAACAAAAATCCCACCACCTATGATGCCTTTATAGAAATGATGAGGAGTGTAATTATCAACAAAGAACTGATTGACCATCGTAACCTAACCTTAATGGGGCTCCCATTGCCTCAAAGACAGTGAAGGGGTCATGTGTCCCATTTGATCGACCAATAGTGGACCCAAGCAGGACATACCATAGCCCCCACCTTGAGGCAAGCATCGGACACTGCCACATTAAACATCATGCCCTCCTTGGCGTATGAGGAGGTTGGATCTGATGCTCACAGGCAGCCGAACTTACCTAGAGGAAGGGACAGAGGAAGAGGAAGGACCAGAGAGCCTAGAGATAGGCAATACTGCACCTACATGGAACCAACAGCCATAGCACTGAAAATCACTTGTCTAAGCCATATCATGGAGAATCTGCTGGCGCCCATGTTGAGGATAGAAATACCCACTGCATGAAAGGAAATGCTCCCCACTTAGGCAAGGTCTTCGACACAAGGGAGTATAAAGAGGACAAGAATAGGGCAAGGGGACAGAGGCCCAGAATAGAGCCTCTAGCGAACATTGACAACGTTCCCATTAGAGAAATCGATACCATAATTGTTGGTCCACACATAGGAGGAAGTTTCAATAATGCCTTGCAAAACTATGCAAGAGAAGCAAAAGATCCATCCATGGCGAGGGAGAGTCCATTAACCACACTGTGATGCACTGGTGGTGCAGCTGTTGTGGCAAAAAATGGTCTGAAATATATGCTGGTTGATAATGGAAGTTCGTCAATATTCTTTTCGGAACCACTTTCGACAAAATGACGGTGGACCACGAGCTCGCCCCCATGACCGTCCCTCTGTATAGTTTTATTGAAGATAGCATTATCCCTAGGGGAAGGATCACATTTGCAGTAGACATGGGAGATTTCCCATTCAAGGCTCACCATTTCATGGAATTTCTTATCGTAGATCACCGATCTGCCTATCATGGAGTTTTAGGACGACCCGCCCTGAAAGAGCTAAAGGCAGTAACATCCATACATCATCTTTGTATGAAATTCCCTACCAAGGAAGGAGTTGCCACGGTAGGAGGTGACCAGATGGGTTCAAGGGAGTGTTATCTCAACTCTTTAAGAAAATTTAAACCCCCGAAGCGTAAACATGGTCTTGACAAATACGAAAATGGTCGATGCACCTGAGAAACATTTTACCCATGAACAAGGGAAAGACATTAACATGGTAGATGCCCTTGAAGAAGGGGTCATCGAAGTAGACTTCGATCTCAAAGTTATGGATCAAACTTGTAGGCAACCCCAGTAGAAGAATTGGAGCTTTTTTCCAATAAGCTCGAATGATCCGATGAGGTCACTGCAAATAGGGAAAGAGCTCAAACTAGAGGCAAAGGCTAAACTTAAGAGCTTTCTGCTCGACAACCTGGATATGTTTTCCTAGAAACATGAGGATATGGTAGGCATTGATCCCATGATCAGTTGCCATCAGCTCAACGTAGACCCAAAATTTACTGCTCATAGGCAAAAGAGTAGAGCCCTGAACCTGGAGCGATATGCTACATTGAAGGAAGAGGTACATAAACTCATATCCAATGGGTTCATCAGGAAATGAGCGTACCCTAAATGGATATTGAATTCGGTCTTAGTGAAGAAGGCTAACGGTAAGTGGAGGGTCTACATAGACTTCTCCAACCTCAACCAAGCTTGCCCGAAAGATAGTTTTCCACTCCCAAGGATAGACCAACTGGTCGACTCCACTGCAGGCCACGAACTGTTGAGTTTCATGGATGTGTATTTGGGGTATAACTAGATCTCTATGTATCTAGCAGACAAAGAGCACACTTCTTTCATTACTGATCGAGGATTATATTGCTACAAAGTCAAGCCCGTTGGTCTGAAAAATGTCGGTGTCGCTTACCAACGGTTGGTCAACAAGATGTTCTCTGACCTATTAGGTAAGACAATGGAGGTGTACGTTGATAACATGCTAGTGAAGAGCCTCAAGTCAGCGGACCATGTTGGAAATTTGCGGGCTACCTTTGATATACTGAAGAAGTATCGTATGAACCTGAACCCATTGAAATGCACTTTTGGCGTCGTTTTCGAAAAATTCTTGGGCTACATGGTCAACCAGCGAGGCATTGAGGTAAACCCCGAAAAGATTAAGGCCCTGCTAAACATGAAATCCCCTAACAAGCTAAAGAAAGTGCAGTACTTGATAGGATGCCTAGCGGTGTTAAATCGGTTCATTTCTAAGGTCATTGATAGATGCCTTCCTTTCTTTAAGGCTCTAAAAGGGGGAAAACAATTCCACTAGAGCGAAGAATGTGAAGAGGCTTTCCAAGTTCTGAAGAAGCACCTAGGATAAGCCCCCCTTCTCTTGAAACCTAAGGAAGGGAAAACTCTGCTACTATATTTGGCGGTGAGTGCCGATGCAGTGAGCTCGGTACTGGTACGAGAGGAGGGCAATGCACAACTGCATGTCTACTATGTTAGCAAGGCCTTTCGACCGATGGAAACACGTTACACTGATGTGGAAAAACTTACCTTGTCCCTCATGATTACCTCCAGAAAGCTGAGGCCCTATTTTCAAGCCCACAGCATACAAGTTCTATCGAGCCTCCCTCTCAAACAGGTGCTCCAAAAACCAGAAGCATCGGGGAGGCTAATGAAATAGGCCGTAGAATTGAGTGAATTTGACATTTCATACCAGCCTAGAACTTCGATAAAGGGACAAGCAGTGGTGGACTTTGTTGCTGAGTTTACAGAGGCGACAAATATCAATATTGCAATGGAGCCAGTAGACCCACCAACCTAGAAGTTATTTATAGATGGGTCCGCCCAAGAAACTGGCTCAGGAGCTGGAGTGTTGCTGAAAGCCTTGAGGACCACAAATTAAATTGTGCGGTGAAGTTCAATTTTAAAACCTCCAACAACGCTGTTGAGTATGAAGTACTTCTAGCAGGCCTCGAAGTAGCCAGAGAAGTTTAGGTCAAAAGCTTGTCAGTCTGGAGCGACTCTCAACTCTTTGTAAGCCAAGTCAACGCCAGCTTCGCGGATAAGGACAAAGGTATGGCGACATGCCTGAAGATGGTTATGAAGCTAATCCTCTGCTTCGATAAATTAGAACTAACCTAGGTCCCAAGGATAGAAAACTTACACGCAGATGCTCTGTCGAAGTTGGCAAGTAGCAAGGACTCAGAACTGCTTAAATTTGTGCCTGTTGAATACCTCTCCAGACCTTCCATGGCCAAAGTAGATGAAGTGATATAGGTCGGAGAAACTCCACAATGGATGTGACCCATCATAGCCTTCATCAAAGACCACACCCTGCTAAAGAACAAAGAAGAGGCCCGTAGGCTCAAACGAAGGGCTGCCCATTATATACTGCAAGATGAGATCCTCTACAAAAGGGGATTTTCATCCCTACTCCTACGATGCATGGGAGAAGATGAGGTGGACTATGTGCTGAGAGAAGTTCACGGAAGAATCTGTAGCAACCACATGGGAGGACCAGCATTGGCCCACAAAATACTAAGGCAGGGATATTATTGGCCAACCTTAAAGAATGATGCTATACACTTCGTAAAGTAATGTGATAAGTGCCAGTGTTTCTCTTCCGTTCGAAGACAGCCATCCTAGGAATTAACCTTGGTATCCAGCCCGTGACTTTTTGCCAAATGACAGGTCGACTTGATAGGACTCATGCCGGGAAAGGGAGGTGCAAACCATGCAATCGTCGCCATAGATCATTTCACCAAGTAGGTCGAGGCTGAACCATTGTCTAAAACTTAGGCATACACATCTAAATTCATATGGAAAAATATCATATGCCGATTCGGAATTGCCCACTCAATAGTTAAGGACAATGGGCGACAATTTGATAATAAGAAACTTCGGGACCTTTGTGACGAATTGGGCATCATAAAACATTTCTCCTCTCCCCACCATCCCTAAGCAAATGGCCAGGTCGAGGCAATTAATAAAACCATAAAACATATCTTGAAGAAGAAACTAGATGAATCGAAAGGAGCATGGGTAGACGAGCTTCCCATGTGTTGTAGGCGATATGTACTACCCGTCGAACAGCATCAGGAGAGATCCCTTTCTCCATGACTTACGGGGCCGAAGTAATGAGCCCAGTCGAAGTAGGTCTCCCATCGTCCCGCCTTTTATAGTTTAACAAAATCTCCAATGATGAGATAAGACGATGTGATCTCAACTTCTTTGAAGAAGTGAAAGAGACCTCATAGATTAAGTTGGCCGTCTACTAGAGGAAAATGACAAGATACTACAACACCAAAGTTAAGCGTAAGTAATTCAGGAGAGGCGATCTGGTGATCAGGAGGGTATTCTTATCTTCAAATATGTTGAGTCCAAATTGGGAAGGCCCCTACGGCGTTTTAGGTGAGGTCAAGTCAGGGACCTTTTTGATTGAAAATTTGGATGGGAAGGTAAAACCCCACCCCTCGAATGTTGAGTATCTTCGAGTTTGTTATCAGTAAAACCCTGCTCAACGTGTGTATCATCTATGATTAATGCATATTCTCCTTTTACTATTTACTATGACAAGCTCATGAATTACGACAAGTATGATGAGCTCATATGATGAGTATAGCGAGTCCATATAATAAATTAATTGTTAAAATATGACGAGCTCAAATGATAAGTATGGTGAGCCCATACGATAAATTAATTGTTTAAGTATGACGAGCTCATATGATGAGTATGGCGAGCCCATTTAATAAATTAATTGTTAAAGTATGACAAGCTCATATGATGAGTATGGCGAGCCTATACAGTAAATTAATTGTTAAAAGTATGACGAGTTCATTTATCAGTTACAACGAGCTAGTGTTAACCGGTTCATTGAGATAATGAGCGCAGTGAACCCTTCACAAGTTAGTTATTACGAGCCTATTGATTGCTCACTGATTAGAAAGGTAGTCAGAATGTTGACATTATCCACCAGTTATCATTAACTTAAAAATAAAGCACGACTCACTCGAAACTAAACGTCGTAGTAGAAGGAAGGTATCTTTTCATTACAAATCAAAATGAATACAAGTAAAGGAGCCTATTACAAAGAAGCCTAGTCTACACATACTGCATCATCCTTAAAAGGGTCATCTGAAGCTCCCACCACCTCTGTTTCGTCCCCGTTATTGGCAGGAGTTGAGGGCTCATCTCCCAAGAATCCGCTCCTTAAGGAGGACAAGTTAAGGCGAGGATGCAACTCGGTGAGCCTATCAAATACCTCATTATAAGCGACCCTCCTTTAGTGGATCTCAAGCCCATCATATTCCGTAGTCTAATGGAAGTGGGCAACGTAGTCATATACAGTTGCCTCTCCCGCCTTCTTCAATCGCTCATCAAAATTGGAGACTTCAGCATTGATCTCAGCCACACGAGCCTTCAGCTCTCTTTTTTAGCAGCCTCCAAGGCTGACGAGGCAATCTTCTCAAGATTATCAGAATTCTCGACCCACTTCGTTAAGGCATTACCCTCAGCCTTACAGAGGTGGGCTTCATTCTCCAGCTCCTTATTCTCCTTAGAAAGAGCTTTCACCTTCGACTCGGCTTTGGTGTGCTTCAGGTTGGAGGCTTCTGCAGCCTTATTAGCAGAAGAGGCTTCAGAATTGGCCTTAATTAAGGCAACTCCACATTCTTGGCTTGGTGGAGGTAGTCTTGGACAAGCCCTTACATTTGCCTCACTTCCATTTGGGCATTGATGAAGAAGTTTAGGAAATGAGCCTGCATGGAGAGGCCAGCCTCCATCAGGTCAACTACATCACAAGTCTCAGCGTGAGAAGAGTACTTGCCAGTCCAATATTTGTGGCTAAGCTTTGCCGTTCCCCGGACCTCTGCAGGGAGCATCTCCATGACCGTCGGGGTGATTTCATCCAATCGCCCACCCAAGAAATTTTGGGCTTTTCCCTAAAAGGGGGCACTCATCTCCTCCCCATTCTTCTTCCTCACCAGGCTATCTCCCTCGTCGACTATCTCCTCCACCTCAACAACCTTTATGGAAAAGATGGGCTCTGTAAGAATTTGTCGCTTGAGTGACTCTCCCAGAGTGGTTTGATGCTTGGGGGAGGGTCGGGGCCGGTGTTTTTGGATATCACCAGCTTCCTTTTAGAAGGCCTTATCAGCGAAGCTTTCTCCTCTTTATCCTTCCCATTTTCTCATTTCTTTTCAGAAGGGGGGTGGTGGGTTCATATTGGATATACGGGTCAGCTTGTCCCATTGATGCTTGTATGAAGAGGAACCTGAATTCATGGGTTTTTTTTTCCTTTGAGCCTTCCCAAGGCTCCTCAATTGGAATAGGTTAGGCTTCACATGCTCCTTTTTGTCGTGTTGACCTGCAGGCGAACGGAGATTTAGAAAAGTCGTTCTATTAACAAACAACAAGTAAAAACACCAAGTCACCTCGACTTACCCTTGGTAGCCATTAGCAGATAAGTGACAAAAAGGTTTCGTTTACAGATGACGCTCTTGAAGTACCTCTTCTCTGAGGAGAGCTCGTATATCTCCTTTATTACAGCCTACTCAGAAGGTTCTAGCTCGAACTGATTAACACAAAAATTTATGTTAAGAAACTGCAGGAGATAAGCGAACAAGATAAAATATTAAAGAGGGAGCTCGACTCACTGTACTCGTGGTATTGGGTCAGTACGGTGATCTCTGGGACCACATCCTCCTCCATTATCTGCTAGCGACCCCTAACCCAAAACTATCCGACTTTCCATTATTGATAGATATAAGGGTCCCCCAGATGAAAGGAGAATGTGGACCCAAGGGTTCATGCAGTACCACCCCTTACAGTCTTCCCCCCGCTAGAGGCTCGGGGTTGAAAAAGGGTTTGACAAACTTGAGGAGGCATATCATCGCCAAGAGTGACCTCTTTCCAAAGAAGGAAAGCCTTGCCAATTAGCTCCATGCATTTGGCACTAGTTGTGTAGGTACTAAGTTATATTGCCTAAGGATGAATCTGAAAAAAGGGTGCAGAGGCAACCTCAGCCCCCGGCTAATATAGCCTCGCTCACGACAACACACCCTTTCATGGGAAAATAGGATCTCTCCTCTATGGTGGGCACTAGCAATTCTATGTTATCCGAAATCCTATATCTCTTGCGAAAGGTCTCCAACTCACTTTCCTTTATATCTGTTGGCCATAAAGAGGCCCCCCACCTAACACTATAATCAATAGGGCCATTTTGCATCATCCATGCACTATGAAGGCCCCCATTGCCTCCATGATCCACTTAGTAGGAATCATCGGAGGAATGCCCACCTCACCACATATTAAAGCCATATTAACCCCGGACGATCCCTTTGCCACATTCTTTTTTGAAGAAGAAGCCATTTAAAACAAAAAAGGATGAAAGAAACCCCTCGATGAAAGCAGAAACTTAAGCAAAAACTAAGAGCACGAGGGATGGAACGCCTAAGAATGAGAGAAAATGGAATTGCACATCGAAAATGGAAAATACGAAGGCCGAAGACGAAACTCTCACAGCACTTGGCATCTAAAGCTTTTGAGAAGTGGAAAAAAGTAAAAAAGTAGCTTTGCAACCCTTTATATACGCATAGTGAACGAATCCCCACCATTAGATGTTCTCTTATTTTGATCTGGACCATCCGCCCGTAATCTCATCTGTTACGTTAAAACCAAAAGGTACCTATTAAACATTCAAACCAAAGGCTTAGATGAAACTGTGTCGCGCATGCGTTTCGAAATCACATGCACCTGGGTGAGAGTGTCATCATCATTGCGCATGAAATGCGCACACTAGTACGGGTCGTCAGGGAAGCCCCAACCACAAATTTAGGCTTAGTACTTCCCTTAAACAGCCTTGTCTCGCATTAAAAGGTCACGTCCCCCGCCACTACCGCTTAGTGTGGTTGGCATCTCTTTCACTAAGGCCTCACCTTAACATGGCTCGTCTACACACAAAAAGCCCTCACCTTGAAACGGCTCGGCCCAAGAGCATCGCCTTGCACTAAGGTCTCACAGCGAATTTCGACAGATCTGAAGATGATCATTCTTTCAACAATGGCCTTGCCCATATTAGGAAAATTTCACCGTCAACTCCAGCAGACGAAGAAAGCTAGCTATCTTCTCCCTTACCACTTTTAAATTTGTAAAGTCCACGTATTCTACAAATAACTATTCCTAGACTTCGGGGACTGATGTTACTCATATAAATAATCGAAAAATAAAACACCACGTGCTAGGCGGAAGAGCTCACACATGGTAGGACAGTATGGACGACCCGATTTTGTACGTGTGGGAACGAGCCCAACTGCCGATCCCTTTCCGACAAAGATCCCAACACGAACCTGTTTCCTGTCGAGGCGAATAGTCGAACCCACAACGGATCCAGTGAAGTGATTGACAAGACAACACACTGTTAACGCCGCATCTGTATACCTACATGGTCAAGTCCCCAAGCTAGAACTAGAAGATATGTGGATCTTAGCTTTAATGGCTTGATTGATTGATTGATGTTAACTGGAGCCATTAGATCTGGCCGGACCACGTGCCCTATCATCCGACGGGTCTCGTTCACCCTACCTTAAGTATAAAAGAACACACTTAGCGTCGGGAGAGGGTAATGAAAGTTTAGACATTCAGAGTAAACAATCTCTCTCGCTATTTAAAGCTTATTCCTTAAGCCGACCTCCTTTTATTAGCGAAATAAGGACATTGAAACTCGCTAAACACTTGGAACCATTCTCTTCATTGATTTATCTACAAAATTGGTGATTTGATCTGAATAATACGTTATGACCCGGCTTACATGGACGTTAGGTCCTACTTATCTGTTGGCCACGTCACTGATCCATTTTTTGGGCTTAACACTCCCCGTGCACGATTGACGACATGGAGTAGTGGCACTGCCATATGGAATCATTCCATCACCCACAGCAACACCAACCATATAATGAGGTATACCATAACCGTCCATATGCCTTACATTTGCATTCATTGAATGTGGATATAAGGGATTTGGATTCATATACAGACCACCATACGGGGTGGACCTAAACTAATTAGGAAATTGGCATTAGTACGAACGTAAAAGAAGGGGGCAACGTGGCAGGGTAATCCTGATTGAGGCTTGAAAATACAAGTGTAGCTGATTATCGTCTGCCTTCTTCTCAGCATTTAAAACCTCAGTTAGAAGTCTTTCCACTTCCTCAACCATACCATCAGGTTTTTCTCTATAATCTTCATCTGTTCCACTTTCTCCTCGTCTTTTTCATACTCAAAGGTCTTGCTCTGGTCCCAAACAATGAAGAATAGTTTCAATAGATAACAAGAAATTTCTGTTAATATGAATAAAAGGAAAACATGCAATCCATTGATTTCAATATATCCTCGGATATTTTTGACTTCGAAACAGAGTCAACCCACAAATCTCCAATAATTATGCTGGAAAGAGCATAAAAAACACCTACTTGCAAATCCATTCGATAACTAATAAATCATAAGAAGTTACAATCTATTACAATTATTAAAATAAAAAATCAAATCAAATAAAGTCTATGAGGATGGTGGGAGATTGAGGAAAATAATGAGTAGGAAAATGCTCACTGTAACCTCTGGTGTTCTTGGCTCGAGCTGTCGAGTTCATCATTCATTTTTAGGAAGCATTTTTAAGCCATCATGGGCTTTGTCCTTGACGTAGCGGAAGATTATAGGAAAAATGAACAACCTCACAAAGATGAGAAAAACTCATGAGAAATTTTATTCAATTAAATTAACTGCGGCCTCAAAGGGCTTACAATGCTTTAAATAGTAAAACCCCAGCAAAATTCGAAAAATAAATAATAATAAAAAAATGATATTTTTTCATAAGTGGAAAAATTCAAGATAACAACTTAAATTGAAACTCCTAAGATTTAGGTTCGTCCTCCGACAAACGTAATACGAAATCCGAATTTTATTGAATGAGATACTGTCAAAATAAAAATTACCATAAATGGCAAAAACGTTTAATCGAGTGCTTAAACGACGGAATTTGTACAAAATTCGACGTACGTCAGGCCCAAAGGCACTGAGTTGTGATCCTTGGCCCGTTTCCAATCGAATTAGACTAGTAATTCACCAAAAACAGATAAACCCGAAGTTATCGTGAAATCATTATTTTGCCTTGCTATACAACTTCATCATGAACTCTAACTCTTTATGCACTTCATCATTCTCCCCAATTGAGAAAAATTTGCCCTCAAATTTAACGAGGAAGAAGCCTCATCATCATCAGAATTATCACCACGAAATGGCACCAGATGCTTGACATTAAACACGTCGAATGTACGAATATGACTGGCAGCTTCAAACGATAAGCATTTGGAGTAATCTTCTCAATNTCGAATTAACGGGGAAGAAGCCTCATCATCATCAAAATTATCACTATGAAATGGCACCGATGCTTGACATTAAACACGTCGGATGTACGAATATGACTGCCAGCTTCAAACGATAAGCATTTGGATTAATCTTCTCAATGACCTCTAATGGACCAACCTTTTTTGCAGTAAGCTTGTTGTATTCATGAGAAGGAATACGATCTTTTGTTAACACCGCCCAAACAAAGTCACCTACCTCAAATTTAACATGTCGGCGTTTAAGATCCGCATCATACTTATACTTAGTAACAACAGCCTGCAATTGTTCATGAGCATGTTAGTGAACCTGCTGCAATTGTTGAATGAAATCCTCGGCCTTACCATGCATTTTAACAGTAGTAGAAACTAGGACCAAGTCAAGGGGACCATGATGAACAAGACCATACACCACCTAAAATGGACTAAAACCTGTACTCCGGTTAACAACATGGTTATGAGCAAATTCTGCCTGACACAACTTCTGATCCCAAGACTCGATGTGATCACCAACCAAGCAATGTAGTAAATCACCCAAGGAACGGTTAACAACCTCTTTCTGACCATCTGTCTGAGGGTGATATGCACTGTTGAAGTCCAACTGTGTATTGACCGAGCGACATAAACCGTGCTAGAAGTGACTGAGAAAGAGAGTATCCCGATCAGACACAGAGATTTAGGAAGGCCATGCAGGCGATAGACCTTACGAAAGTACAATAAAGCCATATTGACAGCATCTGTAGTTTTCTTGTAAGGGATGAAGTGAACCATCTTGGA
>CAIGRR010058862.1:0-10167 GCA_903798365.1 Fraxinus sp. 1973-6204
AGCATCCTACTGAAGGCTTCCATAATTATAATTCAAGGGGGCAAGGAACAAATAATTCTCAAAGAAGGGCGATGAAGAAAAAACAATAGCGGGGATATGATAAATATCAAATTGAATACTATACTTATCACACACTTGATCAATTTGCGTAGGAGCTCAAGAGTAACAACGTGGAGGAGCAGTGCAACTACATTAAAAATAAAGACAAAGGAAAAAAAACGTTGTTCTTGGCGTACAACGTACAAAGAGGCAACAATCATACGTGTGAAGATGGATCCATGTTCGTAGAACTTGAAGAACTAAATGATCATGTTACATTTGGAGATAATTCAAAGGCTTAAGTCAAGGATAAAGTAAAATTCTCATCCAAATGAAGAATGGCGAATACATTTCCAATGTTTACTAGGTTCCTTCCATGTATTTTGAGTTTAGGCCATTTTTTGGAGAAATGATACGACATCTCAATGAAGAACTAATAAATGACGACAAGAGATTGTAATGAAAACTTGATTGTTAGAGTTCCAATGACAAAGAACCAACTTTTTTTTGTTGAATATTCGAAGTGGAGAAGTGAAGAAGTTTGAATGCATGTGCTAAAGATTCAACATGTTTATGGCATTTGAGACTTGACCATCTAAATTTTGATGGTCCAAAACTCTTGACGAAGAGAAATATTGTTAAAGGTCTGCCACATATTCATCATCCAAATCAATTTGTATCTTGAAAAGCAATCACGAAAGGCTTTCCCAAGAGAAGCAAGTTTTTGAGCATCAATGCTACTTGAATTAGTGCATACACATCTTTGTAGAACAATCAAGCCCGTATCTTTTGGTAAAATTAATTACATCATGTTATTTATTGATGACTCTTCTTACAAAACACGAATGTAATTTCTTAGAGAAAAGTTTGATGCATTTGACGCTTTCAAGAATTTCAAGGTGATACTGAAAAATCAAAGTGGTCACAAGATCAAAACCTTATACTCAGATAGTCATGGTGAATATATTAGTAACAAATTTAAGAATATTTGTGAAGGTCATGGTATTTAACATTCTTTGACTCTTCTTATGTCTCCCAACAAAATGGCGTAGCGAAGATGAAGAATGACTGATGAAAATGACTTGGAAGTATTTTGAAAAGTAAAAAGATGCAAAAGAAGTTATAGGCTGAAGCTGCTTGTTGTGCTGTATAGTTGTTGTATCCCACCGAAGTGTGCAAAATAACTCCTAAAGAAGCATGGAGTGGATTCCAACCAAGTATATCACATCTTCGAATTTTTGAGAGTGTTGCATCATCTCATGTTCTGAAAGAAAGAAGGACCAAACTAGGTGCAAGAGAGAAATATATCTTAGTTGGCTATGTTCAATATCAAAAGGTAACAAGCTTGATTCAATTGATAAGTCAATGGTATAGATATTAACCATATATCTTGATTCTAAAGAACTTGAAAAACTTGTGCAACTAATTGATTTTTTTCACTTCTATCCCATTGTGCCTCAATAAATTCACCCAAACATTCAGAGTTATTGCGTAGTAAAATCTAGGAATTTCCAAATGTTCCAAGAAGTGTATTTGATCCTATGACTTGTTCTATCATGTGGCCTTCTACTAGAAACAGACTATTTTAGTGTGCTAAATATTTCATTTGCATCATTGTGGTTTCAATAATTTACAACTGCCATAATTTCATGATGGTCATATCTTGACATTGAGAATGGATTCTCAAAATAAGTATGTTGATCTATATCGAGTTTCCCAAACTTCTTCTCTAGAATCTAGACATCAATTCTTCCTCGAAGATTGATAAATTAGTGTCTGACTCCATTTTAACATCCATACAACAATCTGAATTGTTGTCCCCACGAGGTTGCTCACCAACCTCATAACCAACGTTTGCCCCTCAATTACTGGAACACATGCACACATGAGAAAAAACATGTGATATATATCAGCGTACCATTCGCCCCTAGTTTTGTTCGACCTTTGTAACACACTTCTAGATTATTTGCATCCATATCCAAGCTACGATTTTCTACCTAATAATTTCCAATACTGCCCCCATTTAGTTCGTACCTGCTCAACAGAAGTTTCATGTGGTCTTAGCGCATTAAAATCTATACTTTTCAGTACAAAACTAGCTGCTAAGTGATTGAAACTCAGTAGCCAAAAGCATCAAAGCATCGACCCCAGTAGCATGTTGTGTGTGTATTCAAGAGAGAGGTGAGGAAATTAAAAAACCTTGAACTAGAATAATGGAAGAGTTATCCAGTGGCAGAAAAAATGATTAGGACAATATCAGCATCACAAGGAGTAGAGTTCTTGAGCCTTTTTGAAAACCCCTCTTCTTCTCTTTGAAAAGGTCACTTGGCGTGCCGTCAAGTTATCAATCTTCTGTCTCACCATTTTCACAGTACACTTACTGCAAACAAATATTATATGTATATGTCGTTAGTACAATACGAAATATGTAGAGATCGGAGGAAGAGAAAGAACATTGGTCTTTGATAAAAATAAGGAAAAAAGAAGCAAAGCATATTTTCGAGTACAATAATGAGTCTGTAACAGCCTCTTTTTTTTTTTTTTTTGCATAAAATAGAAATCTTCAACGGCGTCACGTTTACTAATACAGGGAAGAGATGAGAACCTCCACCTGCAGATGTGAAACCCTGGAGAGAGAAAGTAGAGAGCATCTGAAATCAGAAACGAAGTGAAGTGGCAGAGAAAAAATATCAATAAGGTTGGTTTGCAGATTGCCAACCGGGGGAGGGGGAGGGGGAGGAGGAGGCATAGGTTCACTGAAATTACCTTTACGGGACGTTAGTTTTGTTGAACCTTAAGACTAGATACACCATGGATTGTAATATTTATACCTTCGTTTATCTTAAATAAAATAATATAAATTCCACTCCAAGAATAATCGAAATAAATAAAGCCTAAATATGCATGGACTAAGTTCTTTAGCCCTTGTTTGAGCTCCATTATTTGAAAAAAAAATTAATTTTGAAACAATGTTTTCTGGAAAATGTGTGGTTAAAAAATAAGGAGAATTTTTTTGTTACACATGTAATATTATTTTATTAAAAAAATGTATAGTTAATTGGAGAATGATAAGTTCTAGGTATTGCAGCGAAAATTGATCTTTGATTCGAGGAATATCACGCTCAATTTATCAATCTAACCGAAATCGACTACATCAATTAACGACCCAAGAACCACAACTATTTTCCCACACTTCAGTTGCTATGGTTGCACCCACAAAGGACACAAAGTGACGGTGTTATTACAATTACAAAGGCACCCACTCAAGCGCAGCCACAAAGATAAAAGGAAGAAGAAAACCGAATGAAAGAGACAGTGGAAGAAGCAACTGGTTTCTCTCTTTTTTCTCGAGGAAGGGAATAACACACTTGAACATTACAAAAATGGACAACAAATATATAGAATACATTAGATATAGAGAGAAAAAAGGTCAAGTCCAAATCAATACATGGGCCAACACTTATAAGCCATCTAAAAAGTGGGGAAATAGGCCACAAGCAACTTTAACTAAATTAGGCTACTTCTAATAGTCCAAATAGTTTTAGATTTGGATCATTTCATTGAGGTGTCAATATTTCAATTCAGTCATTTGATCGATGCCAACTGAATAATTTCGATTTAACATCATTGCTCAAGATTTATTAGGTATCAAAACCCAACAGATATGTTGGCAATTGCATCTAACCATGATATTGATGAAATATAGATCAAAAAATGCTATAAATATCAAATTAATAAAAATGACATTTTTATCAAAGTAACATTTCCTTAATTGACAATATAAAATATCTATTTAACATTCTTTTTAAATCATCCAACTGACCATAGTCAAATTTGAGCTCACCCCAGTTCAAAAATTAGAACAATATCCTCTTTCAATTTCATGTTAAGCAATCAAAATTTCACTTTTGTGTACATCATATAATTTCCTTGGATACATATGATTTCAATAGCTCGATTTTAACTTTTAAGTATACAACACAAGCAAATTCAAAACAAAAGATTTTAATGTTCAGAAGCCACGTAAATCCACAGCATTGGTCCCCTGACACTCAACTCACTCACGCAATAATATATAATTATATCCTATTAAGAAAAATGGACAATTATTCTTCTGGGCTGTAGTCTCATGGCAATGGCATCATCTTCAGTTGAGGAAAGGAAAGCTGCCAAATTAACATAAGCATACGGTCAAAAAGATCTGAGACTACACCTAACTTTTTTGAATTTGAATGAGGTTACATGAATCTAATGAACAATAATTTGAATTAGGTTACATGAATCTAATGAACATTAAGTACCCAAGCCTGAGGGCAGTATCAGAGCCATGAGAATTAGTGATGCGCTCGGATGGATTGCTTTGCTCAAAACCATTTCCAGTACCTTCAGATTTCTGCATAAACAGTTTACTCAATGACTTGAGAACGCGAAATTTACTACTGAATTCCAATGCATGCAGTGCGATAAATGATAAATAATTTTGGAAAATAAAAGATCGACTCTCACTTCTGCTTGCTGTTTCAACTTAGCATTTTCTTCCATTAATTTAGATTCCTGCATATCAGGAAAGTTAATTAGCCCAAGCCTTTAGTTGATTTTATCTTTTTATGGGATTTATGTCTCAACAAGGAGCAGCATGATTATTTTTTTCATCAAAGAATAAAGTTCGAGGTCTTGCCTTTTTCATGAGCAAATTGATCTCTTTAAAATATTTGTCATTCTTCCCCATGTAAAAACAAAGATGTTAGCTCAAAAAATTTAAATTTGAAGCACTAGAAAACACCAAATTGTATGCAATAATACCTTTGTTTCCACAACATGGTTTAGTACTCCTTGTACCCTTTTCTCTAGTTTGATCAACTCATCCATGTCAAGTTTTTGGAGCTCTTCTCCCTTAAGCTGCCTATCAAAATTATAATTGTTTCTCAACTGTGCAATGCACTTGAATACTTGTAACACATCTTTAATTTACAGCCATATTTTACCTTAACTCACGAGTCCTATCCATGATCATCTTGCTGAGCACGCCA
The DNA here is from genome assembly GCA_903798365.1 of Fraxinus sp. 1973-6204. NCBI lineage: Eukaryota > Viridiplantae > Streptophyta > Magnoliopsida > Lamiales > Oleaceae > Fraxinus > Fraxinus sp. 1973-6204. The sequence goes on from CAIGRR010058862.1 coordinate 5,070, forward strand.
TAGCTGTCATTTTCCTGAGAAGAAAATGCACAGATAATAACTTTCACTTCTAACATTATCGTGTTTTTGACATTATATTGTTGAAATATGAATTTCATTTATTTAGTCAAGTTCGTCATTTATTTAATCAAGTTCACTCATGTCTTTTAAGATTACTCTTGCAAACATTAATCAACTAGTTTATTCGTGTACTAGAAAAATGCATGAATTGTTTTTTGGGATTAGTTTGCCTTTAATAACTAGTACATGTATTAGATTGAATGCATATTTCGTAAAGTTTATGAAAGGTCATTACTCATTTTTCACAAGTCATTTTGGAGTGTTAACATATGAAGTTGAGTATTCTCATAAATATTTCTTCTCTTCTAAAAGTTGTTTCACGAGTCATTTTGGAGAGTTAAGAAATAAAGTTGAGTTTTCTCTTAAATAGTATTTTCTCATCTTTTAAAAGTTATTCAATCCCCAAGTTTTCAACAAAAATTGCATTAGAGCAATTTATAAGATTGTGGAAAGAAGATATGACAAACAATAATTCTCTTCCCGTTCCTCAACTCACTAATGATAACTATACTACGTGGTATATTCGTATGAAGTCATATGTTGGAAGTTAAAGTTTATGGGACTTGGTAGAGAAATATTTTGAACCCTAAAATAAAGGCATATCTTTAAGCACAAAGAGATTTGCAACAAGTAAGATGAAGGATCAAAAGTCTCTTTGCAAGATTCATCAAGATCTTGATACGATTTTTCAAATGGTTTAAAATGCTACCACTTCAAAGTAAACATGTGAGATGTTTCAAAATACATACAAAGGTGTGAACAAAGTCAAAAAAAAAAATTTCGTTTTCTATATTTGAGAGAAGAATATGAAGTTCTTATTAAGACATGGGGTTTCATCTCAAAAGTTCAACCTTATTAAGAGCAGTAATCCAAACATTTATAAATTGGTCTATGTTTTGTCTTTATTCGATATGGGATTCTATTCCTTAACATGCCATCGTAAGATGGTGGCTCGTTTGAGCGGACTAATCTTGAAATTCTTGCGCTCAGTTTTTTGAGTCTTAATCGGATCGAATTGCTTGTTGGAGGTTAATGGGCTCTGATACCATGGGTTCCATCTAAAAAGGTCAACTTTATTAAGAGGAGTAGATCAAACTCTTATAAATTGATCTGTATTTTTATCTTTATTCGATGTGGGATTCTATTCCTTAACATGTCCCCGCAAGATTGTGGCTCGTTTGAACAAACCAATCCTGAAATTCGTGTGCTCAATATCTTGAGTCTTAGTCAGATCGAATAGCTCGTTTGGAGCTTAACGGACTCTGATACAATGTTAAGATTTGGAATTTCATCTTAAAAGGTCAACCTTATTAAGAGGAGTAACCCAAACCCTTATAAATTGGCCTATATTTTCATTTTTATTCGATCTGGGATTCTATCCCTTAACAGTTCTATCCATGAAGGAATCAGAATCAATTTTACATTACTATTTGCCAGTATGGTGGTTATCAATGAGATGAAAATGATAATGAAGCGATCGAAAAAATTTAGATTCTCACATGAAAAACTCAATTTTAGTGTACCGGCAATCGAAGAATCAAAAGACTTGAAAGGAATAACTATTTATGAAGTCGTGAGTACAGTACAAACTTATAAGAAAAAGGTTCACAAAGTAGAAAGAAGAGATGAGAAGAAAAATATGAACTAAAGAGGTAAGAGGACATGAAAGAGGTTGTAGAAAAGGAGAGAGAAATTTCCAGCATTCATCAAATAGTGAAGGGAATTATCAATATTTATTTAATTCAAGAGGGCGAGGAACACATAATCTCAAAGAAGATGAAGGAAAAATAACGATTGGAGATATGATAAATCTCAAATTGAATGATATAATTTTCATAAGCTTATCATTTTACGTGTGAGTGCACGAATAACGTGGAGCAATCCAACTACGTTGAAAATAAAGAAAAAGGAAAAGGAACTTTACTATTGGCGTACAAAGTACAAGGGGCGAATAATTCTAAATCATGTGTTGAGACAAATCTATATCTCCAAGGAACATGAAGAACTAAACGACCATGGTACATTTTCATATGATTCAAAATTGCAAGTCAAAGGTAAAAGTAAAACTCTCATTCAAATGAAAAACGTAGAAAAATAAATTTTCTTTGCTTGCTATATTCCTTTTATGAAGACATATTTTTAGTTTCAAGCTAATTTTTGGACCAAGAATATGATATCCTTATAAAAATTCAACAAATGATAATACGAGATTGCAATGAAACTTGATTGTTAGAGTACCAATAATAAAGAATCGAAAATTCTAGTCGAATATTCAAAGTGGAAAAGTGGAGTGTTTGTAGGCATGTGTCAAAGTTCATCATATCTATGGCATTTAAGACTCGACTATCTAAATTTTGACCGTCTAAACATCATGAGGAAGTGAGATATGGTGAAGGGACGGTCATATATTTATCATCCAAATCAATTTTACGAAGAGTGTCTCCATGAAAAGCAATCAAAAAGCCTTTACTGAAAGAAGCAAGCTTTCGAGCATCGAGGCTAATTGAATTAGTGCTTATGAATCTTTGTAGATCGATCAAGGCGATGGTGGAAAATCAAATAATTTATTAGAGAAAAGTCTGATGCATTAGAGGCTTTCAAGGTCAAGGCGATGGTGGAAAATCAAAGTAGTCATGAGATCAAAATATTATGCTCATAACGTGGTGGTGAATACATTAGCAACACATTTAAAAAAAAAAAAAAAAAATTTGTTAAGATCATGGCATGTATCATTCTTTGACTATTTATATATCTCTTCAACAAAATGGCGTAGCAAAGAAAAGAATAGGGCCGTCATGAAAATTACTCGAAGTATGTTGAAAACTAAAAAGATGCTGAAGAAGTTATTTGCTGAAGTTGCTTAGTTTGCTGTGTATTTGTTGACTAGTTGTCCCACCGAAGTGTGTAAAATGACTTCTCAAGAAGCATGGAATGAATTCAAGCAAAGTATATTACATTTACGAGTTTTTGAGAGCATTGCTTTCTCTCATATTTTGAAAGAAAAAAAAAAACCAAACTGCATAATAAGAGTGAAAAATAATAGGCTATTATCCAAGATCAAATGGCTACAAGCTCTACAATCCAATAAATAAAAGGGTGATCAAAAGTAGAGATTTTAAGATTGGCAAAATTATAATTTCTTCAGGAACATGAAAGAAAGGCTTACCACTGGATCAAAGGCAGAAGCATTTTTAGGATTGGATCCTTCCTTGCCACGACGAATATGTTATTTCTTATCCGTTGTGGTGATCTACCTGGCTTTTTCTCTTGCATGAAATGGCTTATTCTTCTTCGAACTCGGATGCCCACATAGTACTATTATTACTCTTTTTTTACTCGCCCCCAACGAATGTCATTCTAGAAGTTTTCACTCAAGTAAGGACTTCCAATACCGTACTAAAGCAAAATCAATGTATGTAAGTTGGGACATATTATCAATGATCTCATCCTAACCAACTGGGGAACGATTTTCTCTTTGCCATTAAGTCAGCGGCTAGACTGCTTGTTTAATATGCGATACAAGACAAAGAGTAATTGAAGAACAAGGTGATGTGATTCTGCCTCAACTAACACCATCAACTCCATCACCATGATATGGTCAAGATATATCTTCATCATCATCATCATAATCGTCCAGTAAAACATCAAATCCTTTTAGAAGTCTTTGGGATATTTACAATGATACCGAGGAGTTTTCCCAACATCTTAAGAATATAACTTTATTTTTTCTGTTTGTTGATCATGGAGTTATTGATTTCGATGAAGCTATTCGAAATTATTAAGGAGAAAGCCATGAACGAAGAGGTCGAAGCCATTAATAAGAATGATTCTTCAGAGTTAGCTGCGCAACCTAATGATCAAAAGCCGATTGGAGTCAAATGGATTTTTAAGGAAAAAAACAATCTAACTGGTGAAATAAAACGCTACAGAGTAAGTTTAGTTGCTAAAGGATACAATAAAAAACATGATGACAATTATGACAAAGTAATTGCACTAGTAGCTCATTACAAAATAATATAACTTATTGTTTCCACGGCAGCAGAAAATGGTTTGAATATTCACAAAATGAAATCTGTATTTTTGAACAAATCTTTGCAATAAGATGCATACATACTACAACCTCTTGGACGTGTTGTGAAACAGCACGAAGACAAGGTTTTGAAGTTGAAAAAAGCCTTTTATAGTTTAGAGCAAGCTCCAAAGGTGTGAAATTCAAGACTTGAAAAATTTCAAGCTAATGAATTTATTTGTTCGAGAGTAGAGTAGGAAATTAGAAACTAGTTGCTAACGAGTTCCTAATGCCCCTAGCCATTTAACATATAATTTTTATTTTGCCTGGTACAAATTACATACTTGTATAAATTGATAACATTTCTTAAATATGGAATTGGGTTATTTATGAGAATTTGATGCATGCAGAAATATAAAGGATAACAAAAACGAAATTATAAAATGAATTTGCCGAATTAACCATTAGGTGAATAACTTAAAAGAGAATTTAGGTTTTAATTTAATATTCAAAATCAATCATCTTACTAAACTTACACAAAACTCTTAACTAGATTTTTGACTTTTTCTAGGCATGATTAATGGAGGATTCGGGACTAATTGGTGGTGGTGGGTGGAAAAGATTTTTTTTCTTTTTTCTCCAAGGACAAGGTTTGAATGCCGATGAGGTGGGGAGGGAGAATGGANCTTACAGGGATTGGTATTTCATTTGATAGAATTAGAATTTAGAAATAAGCATTTACTGGTGGGGTGAGAGAAGTTTTTAACTTTTTCTAGGCATGATTAATGGAGGATTCGGGACTAATTGGTGGTGGTGGGTGGAAAAGATTTTTTTTCTTTTTTCTCCAAGGACAAGGTTTGAATGCCGATGAGGTGGGGAGGGAGAATGGAAGAAAGGTAAAATTGAGAAGAGAGGAACACCGTAAAGGAACTTACCTCCAAATAGATGTTTGAAGTAGTATAACCGTTCCAGTTGAGATTTCAAGGAACTTTACCTCCAAATAAATTAAAGGTCCCTCTATGTTCACAA
>CAIGRR010058924.1:0-11620 GCA_903798365.1 Fraxinus sp. 1973-6204
CACAATTAATGTAAAATTATTTTTGGTATTTATAATTTATCGACCATATATTTATCATGGTCGCACTTCAACAATTTCAACAAATTTTAAATCGTTTAAAACGCATATTTGTAACTTAAAATACCGAATCAAACGTAAAAACAAAAAACAAAAACAAAAATCGGCTTAGACGGCTAAGTCGAGCCTAGCCAGGCCAGAAAGCCTTTGGCTCGGCTAGCGGAAAAAAAAAAATTTAGAACGGCTTAGCCGAGCCGATCGAGTCATCGGCTTATGAATAGTGCCACCACAAAGTGATTCTTTTATTAATGTAGGAATGATAGGATGTAGGATATGATAGGATAACCTTTTGCAGCTCGGCTCGAAAACGGCTCGGCTCAAAAGCGTCAGCTTACTTGACCATTCGGCTTATGAATAGTAAAGGAAAAGTGCCTCTTTTATTTATGTAGGACATGTCAACAAAGATATAACCAATAAATGTACAAATAGCATCATTCTCTGTACAAGAACTTAGCCAATGTTTGGTATAAATTAAAATTTAGATTTTAATTTAAGTCAAAGTCAACAATTCATTTTAACCACGTATTTTATGAGTTCTACTATTTTTCAATCACATATTTTATCAAATTGTATTAAAATCTCCTAAAAATCTGATTTTAATTACTACAAAACAGGGCTTAATGTCAGCCAAACAGCTCCTAGTCGAAACAGCTTTGAGCATTTACTATTTCGTCGCAGCCCGTGTCTCCTTTTATCGTGCGCAAAATCTCTCTACCCCTCTATCCCTCTATTGATTCTGTCGCGCTATCTCCTCTCTCTCTCTCTCTCTACAATTACTGCTTCATCACATCGTTACTTTCTCACTCTGTTTAACTAATTAAGTTCTCTTGATCAGGTAATTAGTTGCTTTTAAAATTCTCTTTCTTAATCAGATCATGCAAAGTTCACATTTTTTTTAATTACTATTTCAAGAATCGATCAGTCAGAACCACGATAATGTGAACTATGTGCTAAAGAGTTTTCATTTATTTGACAATGTGTGTAATTGATGTCTTGATTTTCTCTATTTCTCCTCCAGGGTTTTGTTCTTGATTCTCAATAATTTAGATCGGTAGGTTGGTTTCCAGGAAACTGGATCCGTGATCAAGTTTTTCTTCGGTGTATAGATTTTTGTTCGTCTTATACTAGTTAGAGCCTGTTGCATTTTGGGGAAAAGGTCTTTGGGTTTATGGCATAATTTAGAACCCAAGCAACTAGGGTTTCTGGGAAATATTTCTCATTTGATTTGTTTTTTCCATGCTGTGATCTTATTCGGTTTTGCTTGAAGCTAATGAATATGTAGTTGCTAATGATGATGCTTAATTAGACATTTGAGTTCGTCGTGGTTTCAGTTTTTGGTTTGTTGCTTAGCAACTCCGGGTTAACAATTCTTTTCAGTTATATAAGATTTCCACGATACTCGTGTTAAAATAATGTCAAAATTCTTTTTCCCAACTTTCACAGGTGAACAGATTTACTGAAATTTAATATTTCAAGCAGAAATAGACACTTGTTTGTTGTCTATAACATAAAAGGATTCTGGTGCACCTTGTAGGACTTGTGCTTTCAATTCAGTTCAGTTCAACTCATATGATGCTGCACAGTTGCTAGGGTTTATGCCATATTTTCTTTAATGAAGTTGAATATTGTTAGGGCTCCTTTGTACTCTGTTTTTTCCCTCTGTACCTCGTGGTGAAATAATTAGCAAGATTCTTTTTTGAATAAATGATTATTTCCTTTTATATAGGAATGGCCACCCAAACTGCTACCCCTTCAGCTCCTAGTGCCCAAGTGATTGGAAATGCTTTTGTTGAGCAGTACTACCATATTCTTCATCACTCCCCTGAGTTGGTTCACCGGTTTTACCAGGACACGAGTGCATTAAGTCGCCCAGAATCCGATGGTGTGATGACAACTGTGACAACCATGAAAGTATGTTTACCGAGAATTAAGTTGACATTGGAATATAATTTCCAAATTTTCCTCTAAATTAGTTCTTTTATGTTCTTTTCTTTGGTGAATTTGAAATTCATAATCTCACATACTAGACGTGGAACAATTTTTTCGCACAATAACTTTTGGAAAAGTCATCTGACTTTGAAAACTGTATATATCCTCTTAGAATAATTTTCACAATACATCCAACTATGCAAAGCTGTATATGCATATCTATGTAATCCTTTGCTCCCTCTTTTCTTAGAAGACTCACATTCTTCCCTTCTCTTCGTGTCATGTCAGGATATCATGCATCATGCATTCCGAGTCGGTTTTGACATTTTGTGCACAATATCATATAGTAGTGAATAATAGTTAAAACTGCATAAATCTTTTACACCCTACTTTTAAACAACAATAGCTAAAAATAGCATTCCAATCTTCATTGTGGCTTGACCTCCTAAAACCACTATGGCCCGGTTTACACCTTTATCTTCTCTTAATGTCTAAAGCAAAAGAAAGACACAAGCTAACACTAACTCGTGAATTAACTTTATGATGAAGGTAACAAAATGTGAGGGTTTTATGAGGTTTCCTAGAACATATGGTTGTAGCTTCTTTATTCATTTTTACCCTTTATTTTTGGTTTTGTGCAGTGGAGGATTTGAGTAGACTCTAGACAGTATTTGATATTCATGTTTACTGTATTTAGCATTAGAGAAGGGAGTGGACTTGTTAAATAAGAGTTAAATAAAAAGTTGGAGAGAACACGTAGCCTCCTTTTCCCCAGGACCAACAAGGATTAGCGAGGCCCTAGTAGAAGGCTCGTACAATGGGCTAATGTTGCTGCTAATCTTTAAACATTTAAAGGTTTAAGTTTTAACAACAGCAGGCTCGGGCAATGGACTAATATTGCTGCTAATCTTTAAACATTTAAAGGTTTAAGTTTTAACAAACAGTTACAGGCTAAGCACTGAAGGAAACATACCACATAGCTTTCAAAGATTTTTTTTAAGGATTAAATAACTACAAATAATTTCCTAGACTCACTAATTGTCTTAGAACACTGTTCTTTATTCCCGGTGAGTAAAATAATTGGAACTTTATAATACGGTATACAGCCAAAAAAACTTGATACACAATCCTGTTATCACTATCAGGGACTGCTGAAGTTATCTGATTTCTATTAATAACCTTCCGTGCTCTTTTAAAGTCTTTTATGAAGCATAATTTTAACTATATATTGTATTAAGTTCTTTTGTTATTATACCTGCCCATTAACACCCTTATTTTGAATTTTTCCTTGAGGGGCCAACTTTTAGCCTATGTTTGGTTCGGAATGAGTTGTTTAAGAAAGGTAGAAAAGAAGTATCAGTATATATCACCTAGTTTGATTGGAGTGAAAAGTAGCGGAAAAAATGTCCAAGAAGCTATTGTCCGGGCAAGTTTTCTTTTACTTGGAAACGAACATGGACTTCATCAGAATGTATATAATATAAGAAGCAGGAATCATACGGTTTCTTGTATCACATATTATTCATCCTCTTTTTAACTTTAAATTATAAGGACTTAATCAGATTCTACAGCTTTCCCTTGATTTTGTCAAAGAATCAATTCTAGAGCTGCTGGGCTTAGTTAAACATTTGTATTTTCTCGCAAGTATTGACCAACTTTATCTGATCCCGATGACAATGTAACAAAATAAGTAACATAAGCCTGGCGCTAATTTCATGTTGGACCAGGATATCAATGATAAGATATGTTCCTTGGACTACAAGAACTATAAGGCAGAAATAAAGACTGCTGATGCTCAGGACTCTTATAAAGATGGAGTGATTGTGCTTGTAACTGGGTGCTTGACTGGAAAGGACAATCTGAGAAAGAAATTCACACAAACATTTTTCCTTGCTCCACAAGACAAAGGATATTATGTTTTGAATGATGTCTTTAGATATGTTGGTGAGAGTGAATCAGACACCAGTGCAGGGGAAATTATTGGAATTGATGACACACCACCTTCAAATTCTCTGACCCTGGATCCAGGTTTGCTTTGTCATTACACGTCATTATGCTTTCTTTCAATGGTCTTAGATCATTTTTGTTTGGAGTTAGTCGGCATTTTCATTTTTTTTTTCAGAGCCCGCTCAAGTATTGGATCTTCCCAACCTGAACCAGGCTACTTCTCAAACAGAGGATGTTGAAACTGTTGAGGAGAAAGCTGATGACCTAGTGAATGATGTGATGCAAGTTAGTAATGATGATGTTGATATTACGGTGGTAGGTGAATCTCATTTGGACGAGAATCACATATCCACAGTTGCAGAATCAGATTTTTCCTCCTCCCAAGAGGATGCTCCAAAGAAGTCATATGCTTCAATTTTAAGTTCACAATCAAAGAAGGGGCCAACCAATGTTTATGTACCTGCTAATACGTTGGGAGTGGCTCCTACAATAACTGAAAAGCAGTCAATTAATTCAGCTGTGACTGCTTCAGGCCCTGAACCATCAAGCCCAACTGCACTTGTTAATGAGCCGGAAATTCACGATACCGAGGATGAAGGTATTAGTTTATGCTGTTGTTTAACCAGGAGAGCTCATGTTAAGTTCTAATCTTCGTTTATGAAGGAATTTTCCATTTTTTTTTCATCTGTCATGCACCCTAATAATATTTGTGATGAAGGAAGAAAATAATCTTAAAAAAAGAAAAATGAAATTTTTGAGGTGTGAAGCAATGTTGAAAATTTTCTTTTTGTTCCCTTTCTTGAGCACTTATTCCAAAAATGTGATTTCACCTCGATTGCTTCATTATCTTGCAGCTGAGGGTCACTCAATTTATATCCGCAATTTGCCTCTAAATATAACGGTTGCTCAGCTTGAGTCAGAATTCAAGAAATTTGGACCTATTAAGCAAAATGGGGTCCAAGTCAGAAGTAACAAGGTTGGTTCTGTTGACATCTTACTTCTGTAGTTTGTTCCACCTGGCTCAGTACATTACCCTTGTCTCATCTATTTGCAGCAACAAGGATTCTGTTTTGGTTTTGTTGAATTTCAAGAGTTCAGCTCCATGCAAAGTGCAATTCAGGTTTGTGTGCTACAGATTCTTGTCTCGCTTCTTTTTTGTTTTTTGTTTTTTTTTTAACTTCAGTATGAAGTTATTACTTAGCTGAAGAATAAAGTACCTATCACCTTTCTATTTGTTGTATGGTGAATGCTCTTAGATAAAGTAAAATGGAGCAGCTTTAAGTTTTCTTATGTTTTCCATTTCAATGGGGTTGATTTTAATATCAGAAAAATTAGCTATTTTGTGTTCTTTTACTATTTTCTGGCTTCGCCCTGGTCATCAACTCCATGTGGCCTTGACGCTGGAGAAAAATTAGGAAGGGACTTCCTCATGGGCTGAAATTCCTTTCTGATTGAGCACTTTTCTATGTTTCTATTGATTGAAAGTATTTTATGGAGGTTACAGATGTCAATAATGCATGCCATTTTTGTATTGATTACCTTACACGAAAATTTGTTCCACAGTCCCGTCAAAGCTAAACTACTAAAATCCTACTTAGAGAGCAATAAAGATTCTGCTATAGAAGGGGAGTAAAAGAAATAACAAATCTGTACCCATGATTTGCACATCCTCTGTTTCAGATGCATGCATGTATTTATGTAGGTCTGGCCCAGACATGCAAGCATGCATAGTGGCTGTTTTCACGCATAGTACATAAAAGATACTGTTAAACTTTGTTTCTTCATGTTATAGTTTGACAAGTTTCATTGCACCTTGTGACAAACGTGTATCCTAGCTCTGATCATTTTGCTATTTACTGGTTGCTTTTTCTATCCCATAATTAATTGAAGCCATAGGGCCCTATCCATTTATTCATTCGACCTAACTTTTTTTTTTTTTCGTTCCACGAATTCGGGCAGGGTTTTGTACTGATTCGATAAAAATGAAATGGATCTCCCCCCACCTATAGGAGGAGGCGAGTTTTTTTCGTTCCACGAATTCGGGCAGGGTTTTGTACTGATTCGATAAAAATGAAATGGATCTCCCCCCACCTATAGGAGGAGGCGAGCTACCCCTAGACGTCCAGCAAAGTCCTATTTGTTAATATTCTATTTGTAGAATTATACTAGATGAACATAATAAATGACATAATGATTGACATAGAAGCCACGTGGCGCCCCCCCTATTGGGAGGGTGCCTGTGGGACATGCACCCTCCCAATAGGGGGGCTCCACGTGGCTTTTATGTCAACCATTATGTCAAGCCTAATGTCAGGCACCCTCCCAATAGGGGGGCGCCACATGGTTTTTATGTCAACCATTATGTCAAGCCTAATGTTCATGTAGCATAACTCCTATTTGTACCATATGTGTCATTCAAGTACATGACTAAACTATGTAGTATCATTATCCTATTTTCTGGTCGGTGGTGTCGATACAATAATAGTTATCCTTCAAACTATTAGAAGTTTACAAACATTTGTTTTTATTGAATACAGAAAAATAGGAAAAAATAATCACAAGAATACCGAAGATTTTAATCAGTACATTGGGATATGGTTGGGTAGATATGATTGGGAGATATTTAACCAGCATAATTATTTTGCAGATAAGCGTCTTGCAACGTGTTGAACTTACCAACTACTTTTATGTACAGTAAACCTGTTAAACTGGCAATCTTCAACCATATTGTCCAGTATCTTGATTGTAAGTTGAGAAATTTTCCAAAGCTTCTATAATTATGCTCCTCTGCACCACAAAAGTAAATCACAACCTAAGGATAATTCAAGGGAACTTTTAACTTAGTACGCGTTGCAGATGCATCATCAAGAATCAGCCCTCGACAAAAATGGAATAAAATCTCATTACAGATCTTTATTATTTCTTTTATAGATTCAGACCATAGCAACCATTTTCTGCAATGGCAGCATTCTGGATAAAATTCTGCATGGTGCAAAAGATAACGGCAACATCTTACACTACAAGACATTGAAACAAGCTCCAATACTTTTTGATTCAATAGATCACGCTCTAAGATGAGAATTAAAATTTTCACAAGAAATATGTAAGGAATGTACACCAAGAACTTGATATTAGCGTGTTTGGCTAAACTTGAAAGTTTTATAGTAGGCTGTTATTTCAAACTAAGTAACTTATTTCCAACATTGAGCAGCAAAATATTATTCAATTTAAAGCAAGTTTAGTTACTTAAAATATATTTTATAAACTTAGCCGAACATGCACTATTTGTCTAAGACCTTAAGTAGCGAAAAGGTTATTCCAATGGCCATAAGCTACACAATCATCATCATGATACAGCAAGGTACATAAGGTAAATGAATATAGGGCAGACGATTGGAAAGAAGTGTAAAGAACGGGGAAGGATGATGTCATGTGGTTTTTGTTCAAGGATTAAGCCCCTGTTTGGTACACATCAAAATTTTCATTCTCATTCTTCTACTCATTTTCAACTACACACTTTTCAATAAAATAATATTTTCCATCACATCAATAACTTTTCCTTCTTTTTCAACCATACATTTTACATCAATCTACTATTTCGGAATACATTCTTCCAAAATAATGTGACTCAAACACACTAAATAACAAAAGAAGGGGGAAGGAAGAGGGCATTATAATAGAATTTTGGGAGAAAGAAGAATTGGGAGAGAATTTCCATGTAAAAACCTACTAATCATGTTACAGAGCCATGAATGCTACCAAAATAATAGCAAGGAAAATTTTCAAAACAGATAACTATAGAAAGAAATAAGTAAAACCAATCAAAAAACCTTCCAAAAATATTTCTATTTTCCTGCATAAAGTGAATATCAAGATTATGGAAAGTCTTCAATAATATCTCTAAGGATCTCTATCACACCATTCTTGTGTAGTGTTGTGGGAATTAGGTCTGACATGTTTAGCACTTCCTATTTGAGTTGGTTCTGAGCACAACCTGGTCCCAATTCCCTCTCATTCACATTATAGGGCTACCAAGTTCCTAATTATCAGCATCATCTAATCTCTTCAAGTTACCATTCAACATTCCACCCAAATGACTAAGAGTGTGTTTGGTAAGTTTTAAAAATAAGTAACTCCTTAATATCGAAATAAGTATCTTATTCTCAACTTTAACAATAACAACATATTTATTCTAGAACTAGGAAAACTTTGTAAACTTAGTCAAGCATGTTGTAAAACACCATCATCAAGTGATCATTCATCACCCCAGTAATCTTCCCCCTCTCCACATACTGCATCCTTGAGGCTTCTTGACAAACATTGATTACATTCCCACATTAATACCAATCTGATATTTTAAGCACCATCTTAATTCTTTGATATGTTAAGGGAAATGACCTTGAGAGACACAAAAGTCGATCTTTAAAGTTATTTTGCAAGAATTATGCTACACTTCCTCCTCTGTGTAAATGAGCCATTACACTTCCCAAAAAATAATTGATTGTTACTTCCAATCTAGAGGTGCCTTTATTAAGAGTTTAATGGTTCTTTATTACATACCTCTTCTACGTGATTCCACTAATATAGATTTGGGGTCGGAATCTAAATAGTTACACTGTTCAACACCTTTTAGGTTTTCATTGGACACATCTTCTCACACTTTTTTTGTTTGATCATGAACTAAGACCAATCATTTAATGTAGATGTAAAAGAGTACTATTTTCTTATTGGAAAATGCCAGCAACTGACTTTAAAAAATGTCTAGCATCAGCTATAGATATTAACTCCAAGGAGTCGAACCAGAGTGTTTATTTTTACATATGCTACATAATATCCTCTCCCTGAGTTTAATACTATCTACATACTTCTAATCTCTTTAGGATTGCATGTATCATATTGCAAATATAAATGTATCTCGATTCTCACCTCAGTGGAACAAAAGAAATTAAAGAACTCTCTGATATAATTTCAGCCAATCAGAAATAAATAATTTCACATATTTGGAAAGAATGAAAGTTCACCACTAAGAGGAATTCTGGGCGTTTATAGTGTTGTAATATCGTGTGAAGCGCCCTCGATTTGCAGGCTTTGGCTTAACGGTTTTTTTCCGCAGACCAAACATCTCTTGAACCAGAGGCACATGCACCAGCACTAGCTTCCAGGCCAAAAACCAACCTACACATGGGAAGGGGAAAAAGTTCTCAAATTAAACACATATTCAGCAACCCAGAACAAGAAACACTCAGAAAAGTAAAAGAAATAGCCCCTAATTTTAACAACCCAGATCATGAAAATTGAAACATCAACAAAAGTGTAAATAATTGACCTAATTTAAATTACCCAGATCAAGAAACATCGCAAAAATTCACTTATTTGATGACAGTTCAGGAACCCATATCAAGAAGTTATAACACATGGAAACCCAAAACCAGAAGTATCGAGATAATTCCGTAAATGAAAATTTGATAGCAATTTCAATCAAGAAACTACAGATACATATAATGCCAACTAATTCGTATTTACGATCATATATATGCCGTAGAGAGAGAAACAAACCGACGAAGAGTAAGGAGAGTGCAAAAGAGACGGCAAGAACGGGTCGAAGGAAGAGAAACATGAAGTAGTCCCAATAGGAGAAGGGGAACTGTGAATAAGAAGAGTACTCCATTGATTATGTGAAAACCAGTAGAATCGTCGACTCTCCGATCAAAAGAGAGATTTCTTAAAGCCTCTGGTTTTGGGACTTCTGCATAAATGGTCCCTAACCTATGGCCTGTGTGCGGTTTCAATCATTCTTATTCTGAGATTTGACGTCCTCAAGCTATTGTTTTTGTGCGCAAATGATCATTTCCATTTATTTGACGATTAAAAGGACTTTTTTTTTTTTTAATCAAAATACTACTATACTGCAAGTCGAGCCGAGCTGCCCATGAGCTTGACCCAAGCTTGGTTGACCCCAAATCTGACGAGGAGTAATGCTTCCACACCCTACATTTTTCTAGCAAAGAATTTCATTAAAAATCACTTCCTACACAACCACGAAGAGTGTTTGACACTTTTAAGTTGATAAAGTAGATTTCGTGAAAAATGCCGTTTATGAGGTTTGGGATTCCTGTAGAACCATGTAAACTGCATAGTCCTTTATCAACTATAATCATTTTCTTTGCATCAAATTCAGTTCCTTCTGAAATATAGTTTAAACTTTTGTGATCAGCATATATTTGGTATTTTTTTTTTATCATAAATGTAATGTTTCCAAACATCAATACCAACTCCAAGTCAATATTTGTTAGTTTAATTCATTATTCTTCAATTGTTTTGAAGAATAAGCTATAACCATCAGATTATGCACTAGAACACAACCCAAGCCCTATAAATTACAAACTTTCCATATGGAGATGGAAGGGTAAGTATAGGGACAGAAGGGACATAAACTAATCTATCTTTTAGGTCTTGAAAACTCTTTCACACCTCTCAATTCACCAAAAGTTAGAGTTATTTCAAGTCAAAAATGTTCAAAGTACGAGAACTTTTGAAGATATTCTCTACAAATCGATGGTAATACCTCACTAGCTCAAATAAACTTCATACACATGTCAAATGAGTAGGGCGTTCCCATTTCATTACTTCTTCAATTTTTAGAGGATCTACAAAAATGTTATCTTCTGAGATAACATTGCCTAGAAATACAATTCCGTTAAGACAAAACTCACATTTATTGAACTTAGATACAATTGTTTATCTTTCAAAGTAAAATAATCTTCAAGTGCTCAACATTTTCATCATGACAACGAGAATAAACTAATAAAGACAATCACAAATTTGCCTAAATATAGGTGAAACACTATGTTCATAAGATCAATAAATGTTCTCGGGACATTAGTTAATTCAAATGAAATCACAAGGAACTCATAATAACTATACCGTAATCTAAAAGCAATTTTCGGTACATTGACATCTCCATTTTGAGCTGTTGGTACCTCAATGCAAGTGAATATTAGAAAATATTATGATACCTCGAAGTTGGTCGAGTCGATAATTGATACGAGGCAAAGCTTACTTGTTGCAAATTGTCAATTTGTTTAACTTTCTATAGTCGATATACATTCTTATTCTGTCATTTTTCTTCTTCACAAATAAGATTGATACTCCTCACAGAAATACACTTGATCTAATAAAATCCTCATTAACCAAATCTTGCAATTACGCTTTCAACTCGTTCAACTATGCTGGAGCCATTCTGTAAGGTGTCTGAAGATACGAGAAAGTCTAGTTGTTTATTGATTAGCCTTGTCAACTAAGTTATTCAGGATTCATGGTATATTTTATGTTTCTATACTTTACATGTACGTTACAGGTCTCCCACACAGTGGCGGTCCAAGATTTTGAGTCACAGGCGGTTGTTGACTGTCGATAGTTGGCATCAATAAAATATAAAGTCATGTTTGATGCCCATTTTTAGCCAAAAAAAAAATGCTGGAATAGTAATTTGATGGAGAATGTATGGTTAAAATAAGGAAAAGTTTTGAATTTGCATGTAATATTATTTTATTGAAAAATGTGTGGTTAAAAAAGAGAGAAAAATGTATTTTGAAAAAAAGGAATCAAACAATGTTTAAAATTTAAATATAACAATTATTTTGTTCAAATTGAACATATTTAATTCTGTTGTACAAATTAGCAATAT
>CAIGRR010059025.1:0-11000 GCA_903798365.1 Fraxinus sp. 1973-6204
TTACATATAAATGTTTGGGACTTCGGCTGCAAAAATTAAAGGTTTGGGTGTAATCTGCAATGAACTGAAAGGTTTGGGACCGGGGCTACAATTTTCCCTAAGACATCATTTGATTCCCTGTAAAACAAAACAATTTAATATTTTTCTCATACGTTTTTAACTAACTTTTTTTTAGATTATTTTATTGCTTATATATGTTGAGAATTGAAATTTTTTAAATGCATTTAATTAAATGTTGACTTTTTAAAATAAAGAGCATCTCATATTTAAATAGTCTCTTGGAGATGCTCTCATACAATAAAATATTTTGTATGTAAACCCAACTTTTCATACCTTTTAATAACGTATTCTTCAAAAAAATATTATTTAAAATATCATTTTTACACAATAATGACCATTAAACAGGGGCTAAACGATATATTCATTTAACAACAATAACACATGATTTATTTAGGCTATGTTTGGACCCTATTTTTTCAAGAACTTGTTTTTTCAAAAATCTTTTTTAACCACACATTCTTTTATAAAATAATTTTACACATAAATCGAAAACTTCATCTTATTTTTTAATTACATTCATTTCAAAACAAATTTCATACAAAAATGAGGTTCAAAACAATGGCTTAATTGCATCAATCAAGTATGACCACTTAGATTGATGCTCTAGCACCAATTTTTTATCAACTTTTAAACCACACAATTTATCAAATTTTATTAAAATTTACTGAAAAATTGATTTTTAATATTGGACATAGTCTTTTTTGTGGGATTAAAATATGAACCCAATTTTTTGCTATTTCATTATGGAAATTCGAAAACAAAACTTAGAAAAATGTGACCATAGTCCTTCATGAAATAATAGTATAGAACTGCCGACTGCAAGCTCGCGATTTTATGGATTCATCAACTTTTATCAACATAACGCAATCCCTATAAAAGTTATTTTACTGATGGGTAAACTCGATTATATGAAATTCTATATTTAAAATGCCTAAAAAATAATTTAAAATTTTATTTTTACAAGAAAAATATTTCATTGTTACTGCACACAGTCCACTTTCCTCTCATAAAAAAGGCATAATTGCAGCAAAAACCTCAAATTTTTAACATATTAACAGACTTTCTCCAAACATTTGATTTGTTGTAGCTACCACCCCTAACCTTTTGAAACATTGCAGGTGAGACCCTTTTGAACGGTTTCCATCCAAAATACCGTCAGCTAACGAAAAAAATTGATCTCAACCACATTTTTAATCAATTTTAAAATGGCAAAATGGTAAATATCTATTAATCACATTAAATAATAAACAAAAAGAAAAGAAAAGTCAACCCCACCCCAAACGAAACCCTAAACCAAAACCACCTACTGCAATTGTCCCGTTCTCTTCTCCGACAATGATTTTGTAGACAAAATTGATATCTACAAAATTGATATATATAAATAAAAATTTCAAGTACCTGACAACATAGTGAATCCAATAGGGATGACAATGATATAATCGCCTCTCACAAAATTTCTCTAGTCGAAGTTCTGACTGGTTATGTCGCACAAGTTAATACCCTTGATGGACAGAATCTAACAATATTCATAAACAACATTATAACTCCAACATATGAAGAAGTTGTTAAGAGGGAAAGAAATGCCCATCCCTGAGGAAGGTGGTAACAGAGGAGGTGGTTTTGGTTTGGGGTTTGATTGGGGTGGGGTTGACTTTTATTATTATTATTATTATTATTATTTCTTTTATTTTTTTGTTTATTATTTAATCAGTTAATATAATTAATAGATAGTTACTATTTTGTCGTTTTAAAATTGATTAAAATGTGGTCAAAATCAATTTTGTAGTCAATTGACGGTATTTTGGATCGAAATCATCCAAAAGGGTCTCACCTGCAATAAAAGGTTAGGGGCAATGGCTGTAACAAATCAAAAGTTTGAGAAAAAACTGTCAGTATTTTAAAGGTGTGAGGTTTTGCTGCAATTATCCCTAAAAAAATACACTGCAAAATAATTTACTTATAATTAAACAACATTGTTATATCCGCTGGAACATAGATTTCAGAGCCACTGTACAAACTTTAGTGTTTTCTACTGCAGGTAATCTGATCCCACCATCTCCTCCCTTCTGTCTCTCTCACGCAGCACTGTCGCTTAAATTTTACTCCACGGCCATGGCTTCCATTGCTATATAGTGCCTACTTTTTGTTTGTTTGTTTGGTTTTTTTATTTTTTCAGTTCACTTACTTTCTCTCTCTACTTTTTTTTCCAACCAAAATCATTTAGCCAAGGTTCAGAAAATATCTCAATTCCAGTAAGTTTTTTTTTGTGTTTTTTTTTTTTTGTGTATCTCTTTATATGTGTATGTACGTGTGTGTAAGTTAATAGGTTCATGTAGTGTTGCTTAATTACGCCGGCCATGTTGTTTTGTACATCGTTCATAAGTCGTTGTACGTTGTTTTGGCGGGATGTCACGTTGCTCGAAAAGATTCCTTTTAGGTTCTGATTCTGAAGCGAAGCATCATTTCAGCACTAGCATGGCCCTAGGATTCTAGAAATAAGCCAAAACTGATAGTGCTTGAGGGGGATTCCTGGTGATAAAGTAATTGATTGAGAATAGGTTGCGAACACCTCCCGTGGATCGACATGATAATGGAGATTGATAAATCCGATTCTATTTGAGACAAGGCACAATTACTGCTACGCGATGTGCAATAGTTTTGGTAGGGTAAAAGCTGCTTTTAAATTATCCAAAGTTGTGCAAGAAATTGTGATGTGAAAATAGACGTGGAAATTGCATTTTCCAGTGTGTTTTTGTTACTTTTGGTTTCAATTTATATCTTGTTACCTGTACTTATTTCAACTATATGCCTTTAAAAAGTTGAGAAAATATGGCAATCATGGTTGTTCTTGTCGATTCATTATATTTTATTTTAAAGTTGGTGGTGCCTTGATTTTTTATTTTTTTTGGTTCACTATCTCAGGCTAGAAGAATCATGACTGGCCGTCTAGTTGACATTCATCCCCGTGAACTCAATTTTATNTTTTTTTTGGTTCACTATCTCAGGCTAGAAGAATCATGACTGGCCGTCTAGTTGACATTCATCCCCGTGAACTCAATTTTATATGTAAGTGAGATTTTGGAGTTATCTTGCTTTGATTGATTTGGATACGTGTATCATTTTATGGTTTTTGGCCTTCAGTTATGTTAATACATGTATCATGTTGCATCCAAATCTAGGTGTATGCCATACATTTAATGATATCACTATACTTTCATTGATTGTATTCTTAAAAGAATTCTATCTAGAAACAAAAGCCCCTTTTAAGTTGTCTCAGTTCGGTAGCTGCATTGCCTTGAATAGATTTAAACCGTGTTGGGTGGCTCGGGGTAGAATCTTCTGACTGGAAATTAGAGCATTTGCATTCGGATTCAAATAGAAAATTTGTTAACTTCAATGACAATGCCCCAATTCCATGCTGTAAGCATGGATCCTGGAATTCAAGGGCACTAGGATAGTACCATTTTAAGTCACCTTGACTGTGTTAATGGATACCTAGGAATGATTGTGAAATACATGCCTTCAGATGATAGCTATTAAGTGTCATGGCTCAGGACTCGTCATTGCACAGCGCCCCAAGTTCTAACTGGTCTGGTCATACGAGGTCTATAAGTTATGTGATCTTAAGTGGAAAACTTTATGGAGGTGAATTTTTATAGTTATTTTAGCTGTGGTAGGATATATGACAGAATCATGTTCTTTTGTGGGGATGTGAATAAGTTTAATTTTGAAGCACTCATCTAGAGGAACACAGCCCTGTTAATACATTTCACAAATTTCTTTTAGGGTTGTAGTTTCCACCTGCTACTTGCTCTTCTGCTCTTCAATACCATAATTTCCCACATCCTTTTTTATCTTACCTTTCTAAAGGTAATAAATGCTCATGGTAGCTATCTAACTGTGCTATTTTGAGAAGTATACTAGTTCTTTTCCCAAATTTGGTTCTGTCCTTAGTCAGATATTGAAAAAGATCTCTTGCCTCCGTCTGTAAATTTAGTGATAGGGTTTTTTTCAGTCCACATTACTTATTCTTTATCTTTCTTCTTCTTGTTTGAGAAACCAGGGAACAGCTTTATTATCTACTTTTGCTTCCTCTCTTCATCAATTTCATCACATAATCACATTGTTTAAATTATTAATGAATGTAATAACTATGTAAAATACGTGCTGTTTAAATGATTAATCATTGTAATCTGTTTAATTTATAACTGCAATGGCGCAAGTCTCACATTTCCCTTCTCCTTCTTTAGTTGAGGTTAAGAAACAGAGTACGTGCTCTGTTCACCTTACCAATCTCTGTGATCAATATGTAGCTTTCAAGGTAAGTAACTTCGATCTTGTTGTACACTATGATGATGTAATTTCTCCAAAAAGGATTTAAAGTCTGTCTAGTGCCTGATCAGAAAACTTTCCTTTTTTCGTTTACAGAAATTTATAAAGTAACTAAGTGAATTTAACTTGATCTCTTCTCTTTAGAGAGACTGTTGAATTGGCTAATATAATTTATTTGGCAGGTGAAGACTACGTCACCCAAGAAGTATTGCGTGCGCCCTAATATAGGCATAATCAAGCCAAATTTAACATGTGATTTTACTGGTATATGAGTGTTACCTTGTTGTATACTTTACAATTTCATGTTATGTCTCAGTAAATAATTATGTTTAATGTAGTTTCTTTACGACACTTGGAAAATAAGTTTCAAAAGCTGATTTTTATCAATTATTTTGTGATGCATTATCATCATTAATCACGTGTCATGGGCAAACTAAGAACCATATATATTTCTGCAAATTCCAGTATTGGTGTCGACGGGTTATCAACCTCCGACGTTTTGGCAATTAAAATCACATGTTTAGCATGTAGCTTAACAGCTTCTTTGACTATTTGTGGTATGATCCTTAGGATTTCAAACTTTCCTAACATTTACCTTCTTGGTGATGTAGTTACCATGCAAGCACAAAAATCTGCTCCTGATGATATGCATTGCAAGGATAAATTCCTGATTCAGCATACGATTGTTCCATATGGCACAACAGAAGAGGAAATTACATCTGGCATGGTACGATTGCTCTAAAGTGATTTTTCAATAAATATCTGCCATTTATCTTGTGTTTCACAACTAATTTCGGAATAGTTTCTGCAGATTGCCCTTAGTATTTTAATAATATTCTTCTTGTGGCAGTTTGTAAAAGACGGTGATAAATATATTGAAGAGACCAAGCTTAGGGTTTTTCTCACTTGCCCACCCCATTCTCCCATGTTGCTGCCTGTTAATGGAATTTTGAATCATGAACCAACTAATGACACTTCAGTACCGAAAGACAAATTGCAGAGCAGAGTTGAAAATTTACCCCCTTTACAGACGGTGAGAGATTTAACATGATTTTTGCTCTAGCATTATGTTATTGATACCAAGTGCCAACATTCAGGACGATTTCACTGCTTGTCTTACCATATATATTTGATGAAAATTCCTTGTTAATTGTTTCACTATATAACATTGTGCTATTGGTTGTGCGACATGCAGCTCTATTTCACATTTTCACATCCCATCACTAGTTTTTATTCATGTTTGTGAAACTCAGAATTAGTGGGAGTTAAACTCCCATTCCACAGTCTGAACTCATGGACTGTTTTCTTTATAGAATATCTCTGATCATATTGTAGAATCTTCCCCCTATTGAGCTGATTCAATTGTAAAGTACCCTCTCTTTTATGCAGCTTTTTAAGAATATTGAGGATGCCAAGATTATCGCAAGCACAGAAGAGGATAGATTGCCCAATGTTGTGGAAAATGTGAAATCTGTCCCTGCTAATAACGATAAGCTCAAACCTGAAAAGGACAAAGATTTTAAGCCAGACAAGTACGAGGAATCAAGACAAGTGAAGGATGTGGAAGGAACAAAGTTGAAATTCACAAATGATATTGAGGAGCTGAAATCAAAAATAACTGCCTTGGATTCCAAACTTATTGAGGTCAGTTTCTTTACCTTGCCATATCAAAATTTGGAGATGCGAGGCAATTTTGGAGATGCATATATTTCAATCTTGGGAAGTATATGCAAATAATATTATGGCGATGACAAAAATTTGATATCCGTGACAATCTTTTCAGGCCCAAGATACCATCTCGAATCTAAAAGAAGAAAAGAGCAGCACCATTCAGGAGAAGGAAATATTAAAGCAAGAGTTGGTTAGTGACTTCACTACTTTATCGTATTTTAACCTTTTCTTTTATTATAATCGGATAACCTCGTGCTATTTTCCCTTGATTGCTCTCTCTACTTTCTCGAATGGGTATATATGAGAGATTCCTTAATATTCATTTCTTTTGGAGGATAATATACTTTTATATACTACATTTCCGTCGTGAACTACATTAGGGCACAACACAGATCAAGACATATTGCTTTAGGTCATTGATCCAATTGACAGCTCTTAAAAATGTTTGGTTATAAATAAACAGTAAGCTTTAAAATAAATTATTTTTGTATTGGTCAAAGTTTTCAATTGCTAACAAGTAATTTTATTTTGTTTTGCTTGTTGGAAAAAAAAACTATAATGAGATTATAACGAAAAAGGAGTAATGGATCCCACGAAATGTGTAGGTAGTCACCGTGAGCGTGTGGTTAAAAACTTAAAATTAATACATGAATTTGACTTCAAATTATGAAGAACTTATAATTTTTCTTGAATATGCAAGAAAAAAGTAACACGTTTAGACAAGTCTAACGATGAAAAGTTATTTAAAACTTAACCCAGAGAGGTTACTCAATTGGTCAGACCTTGGGTTTGCTCCCCAATGGTCATCAATTCGAGTCTCCTCAGAACCACTGAGATGAGTACTGACTGTAAACTTTAGGGTCCTGTGAAATTAGTCGAGGTGCGTGCAAACTGGCCGAACAACCAAGGTTATAAAAAAAAAAGTTATTTAAAACTTACTTTTTTAAGCTTAGCTGTAGATTAATCTTCACGGGGCTTTAATACAACGTCATCACTTAAATCTCTTTATAACGCCTGGTCTTTATAGGTAATGTTGAGGAGAAAGACTGGTGCAAGAAAAGTTCAAGTTGGTTTTCCCCCCTTGTTCGTTTGCATGGTTGCGCTTATCAGTCTGATTGTTGGATTCTTGTTGCGTGCATAGAGCAGGAGTTTGTGCAGGTGTTGGTGTAACTATTTAGAAATGTACCGTGTACCGATTGGTGGATTACGATGCCCTTTTGTACTTGAACTTCAATGATAGAAATCTTCAACATCAATGTAAAGAGAACTAGTTCATTTACTCCAATTGGTTTGTGTTTCAGCTTTGAATTTTAAATTCATTCAGTTTTCTATTTTAAGATTGTTGAAAATGCAAGCCTAATAAGCAAGAAAAAGACGACAAAATGAGAATCTAAAGACTATTTAGGCCCTATTTGTTTCAAATTAAAATCAGATTTTAATCGGAGTCAAAGTCAAACAATCAATATTAACCACCTCTTTTAGAGGTCCCACAACTTTTCAACCGTACATTTCAAAAACTTCTATCACAATCTACTAAAAATCTAATTTTAATCCCCACCAAACATCCATTTTTTCCAATTCTGCATTAAGAGTGTGCGGACACATGACAAAAAAATGAGTTATCAAAAAGCATGATTTCATAAGAAATAATTGAAGTAAACTGAATCCTATTTTCTCAAAAATAAGGATTTCGAAAGCGCAACAAAATTAAGCACGGATATAAACAAATGAAAGCCAAAATTTGATTATGTACACCGGGGCTAATGATCTAATTCAGCGTTCTAGCAGCTTTTTCGAGTTCTTCAGGGAAACGATGCAGGCTTCTTTCAATTGGTGAGCCTGGAACGAAAGGAACAAAACCACGACCACCAAAAACGGGGCGCATGAAAGAATCATCGAATTTTCTCCAATAATAATGGACAGTACGAGAAGGTCTTGTTAAGAGCATCCGTAAACTGTTTGGACGGGGCACTTTTTGGCCAACTCTACTACCTTCTGAAGCCTGTCCGTTTGTTATGTTTTGTCCATATAGATCGGTCAAGGAATCCTGCTCATCGCCAATAAGTGGCACTGTGATGGAAGGTGGGGTAATTGGCTCCGATGAAATCATTCTGGGTAATGGTTTTGATGAAGGCTGTAAGAACCTCACCAAAGGTTTAGTTATCAAGCCAAACACCTGCATGGACAGTAAAGGCCAAATGTTCATATCCTATGACAATAAGTGAAGTACAAGTCTTATACCTTGAACCATGTCATCTAAAAAGTTTACAATGTCAGAGAGAGAATAAGCCCTTGTTTGGCTCCCCATTTCTTAAAACTATTTTTTCAACGAACTCATTTCAATCACACATTTTCTGGAATTCACAACTTTTATCAATTCGTCAACCACATATTTCATCAATTTTTATCAAAATCCATTAAAAATCTATTTTTTATCAAAACCAAACGAGGCTAAATTCCTTTAATTAGATTATTGAGCATGCAAAGGTCTTCAAGTCTTGGCGCTACCAATTTTAAAATTGTGCATGTATCATGCCTTAGACGAGGTAGTTGAAACATTTTGGATTGCAATATGTGAAATTTTACAAATAGAAAAGTCCCACTATTTTAATGTTGATTTTCTTCCTTTCCTTTTCTTAAGAGACTTAACTCTTCCCACATGCTGACCCAATTGCATATCCTACCAAGCAGTTTTTAGAAGCTTGAGATGTCTTACCACAGTGCTAAAAAGAACAACTGTTATGGTACTGGTAATCATGACAGCATTCTCACGTAGATTGGTGTGTCCCAAACTTGTAAACTGCACGAATGAATTTCAAAATTAGCTCGATGATTCCTACATTATGCAATACAAACTAATCATCCCTTTATTCTTTGCTGTAACACGCCACAAGAACAGTAATATCAAGCCATGCAAAGGTCATAGATTTGTTCGTGAATCTTGAAGAAGGGTAAAAGGGCTTGAACATAATATTTTGATAATTAGGATTAATTAATGATTTGTTATTATTTACTTCATTGCTATTTAATACAAATCCTTGATGGTTAAAATTATTTTCAGTAGCAGATATTTTTAATAAACAATTCAAAAGCAACGGCTCTGTTCAAATGGGAAATGAACTGGATCAAACCAAACTGAGTACCAATAAAAATTCTATAAAAAGGACCAAATAGTTGAGATAGAACCAAAACAGAAAGTTTGATCCGATTCTTTTTACACTTCAAATATTTGTTCTCGTGTCGGTCAACACCTATGTATATTTTTCTTTATTCATTTTCGTACTTCCAGTTTTAGGCGACATAAGTGTCGATAAATTCCATACTGCTCAAAATATTGTGAATGCACTTTCAGCGCTGATAAAGGTGTCGAAAACCATCCTATTTCATTGAAATAGTCGTAGCTAATACCTTACCTGTTTATAAGCAAGCGCCATCGAAACAGCGCCTCGCATAAGACCAGCCCACCATATTGTAATCTGCCAATCACAAATGGGAGCATTGTTAGATAGCCCGAACAAATGAAGGGTGTTGTACAATTGAAATGATAATTTTTGAGCTCGTACTTGCTTCTTAAAGTCGATTTTCTCATGTGGAGACTTCTTGGTCAAGTTAGACAGGAACGATAGAGGAAAAATGAAGGCTGCTCGTCCAACCAAAACCAATCCCAATAGAACTCCACTGACAGAAATTGACGTCTGCGGGCTGACAATAAACAAAATAGTTAATAATTCTAACCAAATAGTACTCAAAATCCCTTCTTGTATTGGGCCAATTTCACTACATCCAAAGAAAAGTAGAGACCCTTTATTTATAGAACAATTTATTTGCAATTAGAATCTATAAGCAAAGCACAGCAGAGCCTCTAGGAGGAGGAGCATACCTGCTACTTACGAAATGCCACTTCTCAATGTCCAGAGCATCCATGCCAACATAAAGAAATATGAATATTTCAGCAACAAATGACAATGTGGCAAAGGTGTGCCTGCAGATAGTTGAAGATACAAATCAATAAGAAACGTCAATTAGTATGTAACTTGGGGGTTTGGGAAGTGTCATAAGCAACATTGTATTCTAAAAGTTTTACGTTAAGATAAGGTAACGCCATACTTGGTCGTGATTCTTGACTTCTCAGTGACATTATGCCAGGTGTAGTGTGACATCACAATCCCGCAGAAGAACACGGTGAGGATAGCACTTAAATTAAATAACTGCACAACGTATCAGGCAGAAAGAAAAGGTTCGTTTGTTACACTTGGTAAAAGCTTCTTGCAAGTTGTCAAAGAAGAATGCCAAGTTCTATAATCTCCTTAAAAGTTGTCTAGAATACTTACTTCGGATAGCATGTATGAAAGATATGCCAAAAGCATCATAATGGCAACCTCGCGATCTGTGGAATGCCTGTAGTTTATCAAAAAAATAAGTCATAGAAATTAGAGAACAATACTGGTGCAGAATCAGCCTTTACCTTAACAAATGGTTTCTCTTAACATATCAGGTCAATCAATCAAAACATTAACGAAAACCTCCTGCAATTTTTAAATTCATTATGTGGTAGAGTGGTTATATGAATATGCACCAGTGGTAGAGTGGTTATATGAATATGCACAAATCTGACCCCATTCAGGTTCAGATAAGTTGGCCTAAAAACCCATATCTGACTTGAACATATTCTATCGAAAATAAAAATCCACATATCTGGTGCACAAAAACTTGACAATTTTGTTGAAAGATTACAAGACCTAAGAACTTTTTTGAACTCTTGTACTGTTGTACAAACTTAAATTTGATGAGAAAAGAAAATAACAAGTATCAACTTCAACTTAATTGAGGCTGAGATCAAAATTACATGTATGGATATCCTCACAAACCTTCCGAAGTAGAGCTTCTTTATGACATATGCACTAAGCAATCCAGCCTGCAGCAGATGAAAAATGTGA
>CAIGRR010059027.1:0-14666 GCA_903798365.1 Fraxinus sp. 1973-6204
GCGCCGTTATTGTCACAATGAAAAGGCGAACCTCATGGAATCATGTCCGTGCCGTAGCTTTCGAGATCGGGCTACGGCCTCTTTTCCTTAATACATTCTTTTAAAATATATTTTTTTTTTCAAAATTCATTCTCAACCACACATTTTTCAATAAAATAATATTTTCATCACATCAATAATTTTTCTTTACTTTTTAACCACACAATTCCATCATATCACTGTTTAAAATACATTATTTTCTCAATAATATCTATCAAACATACCCTTTATAACGTTACATCAATGATCTATAAAACTAATGCTACTTGCACAAAATTGAGTTATATGATGATTTACAAACAAATGAGGTATCTAAAAGAGGGCGAGAAGTTCTTTTTTAAAAAAAAATAAATAAATAAACATGTGTAACATTAAAGCATAGAAATTAAATTTGCAAATTTTCTTTTAAGAGGCTCTTTATTAACATATCTTCTTATTTCAAATATGAATCATGTTATTTATACAATTTGGTTGACATACATTATATCCATTCATTTGAAAAGCTGTGTTATTTTTCCAACACATACATTGCCAACGAAGATGTACAACTTGATTACACAACTAGTTTAATTCTTCAAATATTTTCAATGTCATCAATGACGTATGTAATCTCTAATAGCATGCCTATAATTTTTCTTTTAAGATGCTCTTTATTCGCATCATCTTCTTTTTCAAATACTTTCAATGTAATCAAAGATATATATAATCTCTAATAGTAACACTACAACGTCATCTTCTTTTTCAAATACTTTCAATTTCGTCAAAGATGTATAGAATCTCTAATAGTATGCATACAAAATTTTTTTTAAGAGACTCTTTATCAGCGTCAATACTCTTTTTAAATACTTTCAATAATGTTAGATATACATGCAATCTCTAATAGTATGCCTACCATATATATAAACTCTAGAATCTGAAGACTGAAGTTGTTAGTTCTGAGCTTGTAATGGGAAAAGTTTCATTTTCAGTGGTTTTGAAAGTACTCATCATGATCATCCTAATTTCCAATATTATGTTTGGTAAGCATTTCCTATGTATCTATAGCCCATATTTCAATCAAAACTAAAATAAAACTTGCACGTGCTTAATGTATGTGTGTGTGTACGAGGAAAATTTCTAAGAAAAATTTAGATTTGTAGAAGTGCCAACAACATGTGCAAGCAGCAGATCAAGCTACAATAATGGCAAGGAGAGATCGAAGATAACCTTTTGCACGAAGAATGAAGATTGTATAGGGTTTTGTTCATTCTTCAGGTTTGGGAAAAGCTGTGGTTGTGTTTTACCCAAAGGAATTTGCTGTTGTAAAAAGACACCAACCTAAAAATTAGGAATATAGGATCTGCGAATTGAGAATTAAGTGTTGAACAACTATTATCTTCTTGATGCTTTTGGCACAACTCGAATCTTTCAATAATTTTCTCCTCAGACAATTGCACTATTTGTAAGTTTCTGTTAAACTTTGGCACTTGTTTCTCCTACAAATTTCAAACGTTAAAAGCATAACCGTGGAAATATGTTGTTGAAGCTGAGAAAAATATATATTTAGAGTCTTTCGAAATGAAAGGATCAATTTCTTAGGATTTGACTCACCGAGAAAAGCGACTATAAAAAATTTGGCACAGCCCCTCTTGTCGAGCCTAGTCTGTTATTGCCCATCCAAAGCTATGCACAAACGTCAAAACGCGTACACACCTCTTTTAGATGTAATTAAGCAAAAAGAAGGTAAATTTAAGGTCTATTTGATTACAAGAACGGAATTGGACTAAAAGATAATGAATTTCAAGCAATTGTTACCTAAAAATCGTTTTACTGAAAATTGTCAATTAATTGTGTTTGATTGACATAATTTTTGACCTAAAAAATATTGAAATTTTTGATCTTTTGACATTCATTTGACTTTATTTTCCATAAAAATTGTCCATTAAAGAATAAAATTTGTTACAATTGGGAATAGAATTTATTTCCATTGCCCAAAAATAAAAAGTTGCCTAGAAAAGATTTTCCCACCAAAAACCAAGCAAATGTGGAAAACCAATTCCATGAAAAATTTAGTCAATCAAACATGCAAAAATGTGGAAATAAAATTTACTTTCCATCTTCCATGGAAAAGAAAGCAAATCAAACCGGGCATAAGCATAAAATAGAGAGGAAAAACCTACCCTCATCCTCTCTTTACACAAAGAGGGCCTATTTACCAATCCGTATAAATGGAAAGTTGTGGCCCAAATGGAAGACATAAAACACAACTATGCCTTGATTCTTACTGCTGATTCCTCGTTCTTTAGAGCCAAGGAATACAAGCCATGATTTCGTACAATCATAATAGAAATAATTTCAACATTATAATTGGGTAAATTTCCACAGTGAAGACATGAACTCTTGAAAACTAATCAATCCAAGCCAGCAAATTCAACAGGCACTCTTACTAATCAAGCCAAGAAGAACATTACATGGACTAACTAAAACGATTTGACTTATAATACAGAAACCTAATCCATTCAAAACCACCGAAAGCTAAACACGAGATATCAAACCCAATTGTTCCTTTTCATCGATGTACAGAACCTTATCCATTCAAAACCATTGAAAGCTAAAACATGAGATATCAAACCCAATCGTTCCTTTTCTTCAACAAGGTCCAAAGACAATAATTAACCAGAACCAATAGATCAGCAGCGGAAAAATTCACAGGTAGCGTGCACATCTTGTGTGTCAAATTAAAACTGCATCTCTTCTATTGCCCTGGGAGTCCAAGCTCAGATTAGATCTGCCACATTCATAGGCATTTCATCGATCTGGGTACTGTAGTATTGCTCTATATCTCTTAAGATTTTAATATCATCACTTTTAACGAAGTTAATTGCAACACCCTGCACGTCATCATAAAATTAAGTAAAATACAAATAATTATCATAAAGGTAAATTCGACAATATAACACAGAGAAAGCAGATGTTACAAGTTAGATGTAAAACAAAATATGATAAAAATAAATCATTTAACCAGCTTCAGTTAATGATGATGTGTTGGAACTATAGCAGTTCATATCCAAATATCTGCATGTTGAAAGAAATACTATCTAGACGGCTTATTAGCACAAAGAGTCCCTATGTTTGGCCTTTGGTTTGCAAAACGTCCTTACGTTTCAAATATTTGCATTTTCATCCCTATTTTCATCGTGGAAAACGTCATTTTCATCAATTTTATCCAATTTCTCAATTAAACATTGTAAAATATATCCTCCTATTCAAATAAAACAAAATGAAAAGAAAAAAAATAAGGAATAATTATACTCCCATTTTATTTCAACAAACAAGAAAAATGCACGCACAGTCTCTCTCTGCAAATGAAACTGGAAATTCCAGTTTTCAGTGTTTCTTTTCCTCGGCTTCTTTTCTTTCGATAGTTTTAAGGGTTTTAGTCGTCATCTTTGAAGTATTTTATACACACTACTAATAAAGATTGGAACTTTGGAGTAAATTTACAGCGGATCAAAGTCTTAGGAGCCTTGAGCAAAGAGATCTGAAGAGAGAGCTTAAAGAATCAGCTTCTAAAACTTGGATTTAGGGCCTATTTGGGCCTGATTTTAATCTAAGTCAAAATCAAACAATCAGTATCAACCACCTTTCATTGGTCTCACATCTTTTCAACCACACTTCAAAAACTTCTATCACAATCCACTTAAAATCTGATTTTAATCTACACCAAACACCCTCTTAATACAATTTTCAAAGTTCCACCAAACAATTATCTTCGTACCTGAAAAATCTAATAATTCTTTTGGTTCAAGATTGCTTCAGAAGTTTACAAAAATTGTAATTGATCGATAAAAATGGTGTTCTCAATGTCGAAACAAAGAACAAAAAAGCAAAGAAAATCCTTAAACGAATCAAAATTGTAAAACCCAGTTTGGAAAAGACCTCAATTTTTATGGGATCTTATCTGAACTCACAGAAATTAAGGTGGAATTAGAGAATTCCACAAGAAATCCAAGACCCAGAACAAAAAAAAATAATAATCAGAAATCGTGCTTATATTCAAGAAATCAAAAGCCAACGGAGAAATTGATAATTAATCAAGCCCCTCAACTATAATGTTCATATATATAGAGGATATAATCTAGGGAAATCCAAATCCTAAGACCGAGTAAACAAATATAAACTGCAGCAATAAAGGTGGAGTAAGTAGAGTAAAGCAATCTTCAGAGAAAATGGTGACGAAGGTGGTCGTGGCTGTGGGTTTTGCAAAAATTGATACGAGCTTTACACAGATTAAATTTTTATAAATTGTGACTGATATTCATTGTATTACTGATAGTAGAATTGTTCTTTAAAACTGTGAAAACTGGAATTTGGGTTTTATTTTCAGAAAGAGACTTTGCATGTGTTTTTCTTGTTTGTTGAAGTAAAATGGGAGGGATTTTGGGGAAGAAAATGGTGTTGGAGGTGGCCGTGACCGTAGGTTTGGCAGCGGGTGGCTTTCCTGGGGATGGGGATGGGGATGGGAGAGGGAGAAGGGGAAGGGGAAGGGGAAGGGGAAGGGGCAGAAGATGATTTATTATATTTTTTTCATTTTTTTAATTTAATTATTTGGGACATATTTGTACTATTTTGAAGAAATTAGGAATATAATTGCAATTTATTCTTTATTTTTTCTTTTCGTTTTGTTTTATTTAAATAGAGGGTATATTTGTCATGTTACAATTTTTAATTGAGAAATTTGATAAAAAAAAAAAATGATGAAAATAGGGATGAAAATGTAAAAATTTGAAACATAGGGACGTTATGCACACGAAAGGCCAAACATCTAGAACAACATTTAAAACTCATAATCGGACTCAAACAAAAACAATAATTGACTTGAAAACACTAGATTGTTAGTTTTTAGACGCCCCATGAAGAATTTCAACACCCAAAAATAGAAATGAAAGCATTAAAATTCAATAAATTGCACATTCAAAATTATTAACAGAAACATTTACAAATTCAAACTTATTAAACTTCGTACAGCGTAAAATAGAGTGCAGTTAGGGTTCTTAACACTTTTTTGCCAAGAAGTAAAGTGAACAAAAATGAGGAAACATCTGAATGTAATGCTATGTAACTTGAAAAATAAACATATAGAGAATCAAGCTGAAATATTAAAGGATTGAGCAAGTACCTTTCTTCCAAAACGGCCAGATCGTCCAATACGATGAATGTAAAGCTCCCGATTGTTCGGAAGGTCATAATTGATCACCAGGGAAACCTACAAAAATGAAATATGAAGATAGACAGATGAGATTATATTCCATCACACAACTCATCATACAACCATTTCTTTTTGTATCTCATTGCACATCTTGAGCACACACCTTTGCATGTAAAACAGAGAAAGAAAAAGAGGATTCAATCCACACGTTACCACATTGAAGAAAAATTGACATTGTTCTACGTAATGAAGTTGTAAATTTCAGAAATCTAAACACAATTTACAACTCTTTTGCCAGAATTTTTCCTATTAAACATCTGCCAGGACATAGACTAGAAATTTGAGAACAAAACAAGTAAAAGAAAAGTTTGTCATTGCACTATTCTTTGGAAACATTTCATAAGGTCTCCATGTTTATATTTGTGCATGTCCTATACTTCATATCCATATGAATTTATTCATTTTAACTCAACTAGATCCCTTCCCAATAAATTATTAAACGAGTTAACATTTTCTAATAATTGGAAAAAAAAATTCCAAAGAATAAAATCCTTTCACATTCCAACATTTATAACTCTAAAATCCATCTTAATATCACTTTCAAAAAGATCCTTCGAAATATGACGTATTAGAGAGGAGATTTAAATGCATTTTTGATAAAACTTTGCAACTTTATCTGTGCTTATATGCACTCACATTAGCTTGTATTATTCTGTGAGTATGACGTAAAGAAATTTCCAGCAAAATTCGTACAGAATTAGAATATCAGGTATGCTGTTAAAAAAGTGAAACTAAAACAAATGTTCACACATTATTCCAATTTAATGCAATAGTTCTTCCATCTAATAGAACCCCCTGTCAATAGGAAAACCTCTATTCCTACTCCCTACCTCTCTTTTTCACCTCAATGACTTCACATGAAAATGTACAAATTATCAATAAAATAAATAAGGCAGTAGGGATTTGCATTCTTTTTATGAGCTTATTTTTCAGTTTCAGAATATATTAGGGCTTCTTTAATGCAGAGGTTTTGAATATATCAAGAACAAATAAAATTTACTCATAAATATTTACTCTCTTTTTATAAGATTCCTTTTTAGTTTTGAGATTATATTCAGGAGTTTTCATTGCATATATTAAATATAAATATAGCATGAGGCCTTATCTAACAACTAATATATTATATGAGTGAGGAAAAGATCCTTCTCTTTTGGTACCTAAAATGTATAAATATGGAAAAAAAAAATATCTGTAAGAAAAAAGAGTTTGTCCCTCTTGAAATGAAAGAAATATGGGCGGCCAGAAGTATGGAAGCAGAGTTAACCTGTTGAACATCCAGCCCCCTAGCCCAAACATCTGTAGTGATAAGAACCCGAGTCTGACCAGACCTAAACTCAGCCATAATTGCATCCCGTTCTTTCTGTGGCATGTCTCCATGCATAGACGAGACAGTAAAGTTATTCTCGCGCATTTTTGCTGTTAGCCAATCCACCTGTCACACGTAGAGAGCTATAACATAAAAATGCAAGGAAAATTGTTGACTACAACAATAATTACTGAAGTACTGTGATGCCAGCATCTATGACATCTTCATTATTGCATATCAATTTGAAATTTTGTTTTATTCTCCTTTACCAATTTTTCTTTTTGTTCCTTAGAAGAGCCGGTATTTCCTGTAGTTGCAGTTGATTAAAGGTATTTCCAATAATATTTCTTGAAATGAGAATTGTGACACCAAAACTTGTTTGCAGTCTAATCAAGTAAAACTACAAGTGCACCACACTCCCTCATCACTTAAATGCCTGCAATCATCATGTATATCGATTCTTGATATTTTTGAACTGGAGAATTTACATGCAATACAGAAACTATGCACATAGCGAAATACTAATGTGAGGGTAAATTTGTAGCGAAGCTATCAGAAAAATACAACTGACTTCAACCCAAGGAGTCAGACTTCATATGGTCAGGTTCAGATCTATTAAAAAAATTTCCATAGATGTGCACACTTGTCTGAACTTTTAGGGATTCATATGTAATATTTTAATCCCAAATTTATATTTGAAGTAACCAAAATCTTTTACTTTAGTTCACACAATCCAACTAAAAGACTACCCATCCTTTAAAACTATTAATTTTGTACAAAACCATATCAAATCTTTCACATGATATGGCAGTGTCCGCTCATCAATTTTGAAGACTACAAAAGCTAAAAGCCTAAAACACTAGGACCTGTGCCCAACTCCATGTAACATAGGGAAAGATCATAAAGGGACTGAATTCTCTTAAGAATTCTGAATTGCAATGAGCAACATATTTAGTACAGAAGATTAGTACTTCGGATGCAAAAGAGTGCATGATATTCCTTATTTACTTACATAATCACGAAACAAGGTCTCTCCCTCTCTCCCTCCCTCCCTCCCTCCCTCTCTCTCTCTCTCTGTGCGTGTGTGTAATATATCAAATCAACGAACACCAGCCCAGGGGAAAGGTAGGGAAAGGGAAAGAGAGAGAGAAAGGGAGAGGATAACACGAATTACTGATGGTGTAAAAATGCACTGCTAAGAAGATGGTTTCAAGATTTCAATTTATATTCTAACCA
Organism: Fraxinus sp. 1973-6204; assembly: GCA_903798365.1. Classification (NCBI taxonomy): domain Eukaryota; kingdom Viridiplantae; phylum Streptophyta; class Magnoliopsida; order Lamiales; family Oleaceae; genus Fraxinus; species Fraxinus sp. 1973-6204. Next base: position 7,830 of record CAIGRR010059027.1, read on the forward strand.
TGGGACTTGTATCTTTCATAGTGAAATAACCACCATTAAATTAAACACTGAAAAAGGAAACAAATATAAGTTTGCACCTTACGCTTTGTATTGCAAAAGATTACGGCCTGAGTTATGGTAAGGGTGTCATACAGATCGCATAGAGTATCAAATTTCCATTCTTCTCTTTCTACTGCCACAAAAAATTGCTTAATGCCCTGTAACGATATAAAAGTTAATCAGCAAACAAAAACGATTCCAGAAGCTTTTTACATTTTGAAAAACAAGGGATTAGCATTCCTTGCTTCTGATGTTTGTTAGAAAGTGTTATTTGATGGTAAATATTTCAGTAGGCCAAAAAAAAAAAACCACACACACCCCTCCCCAAAAAAAGAAAGCTTAAGTGATCCAGAGAGAAATATTAATTATCTAAAAAGGCTCACCTCTAGGGTCAATTCATCACGTTTTACGAGGATACGGACAGGATCTGTCATGAATTTGCTTGTAATCTCTAGGATCTCATTAGGAAGAGTGGCAGAAATCAAGACAACCTGAATCATAATATACAACATAAATATTCTGTAGGGGGGAACAGAAAATACAGGTCCGATTTGCAAAAGCCAAAAAGCCACCACAGACGAATGCCCACAAGAAAAGATACACTAAATCACAGAGTAATATGCTCATTATCATTGTTATCAATCCATTACTGATTCAAAATACTTGGGCAAATTGCTTTGAATTTGAATCAAAAATAAAATGCTTCTAACGATTCAACCAAGCCAATTGGTATAGCATGAATTGTCATTAAAAGCTATTTGATTTGTGCTTTGACTCTCTTCAGATGAACCTTTTATTAAACACTTCCAAACTTACACATTACTGCCATTTGTCAAAGGTAACTCCTCAAGGCTAAGCTTCAGCAAACACTCATTTTCACGTATTTTCTGGACTTTTTAACCCGACTTCAGCTTTTTGGGCTATCTGTTTCGTTGCCTAAAACATTTTATGGATTTTATTTTTATTTTTATTTTTATTTTTTATTTTTTTTGCCTTTACACAGAAGAGGAAGGGAAAATAGAAGAAAATATTGTAATGGAGGATGATAACAAAGAATGAAATATCACTGGATTATGATCATGATAGGGGAATCAAATATGTCGATGATTCTCTTAAAGATCTTATTAGTAGTGATGAAATGGGAGACTTCCAGGTAGTTTATACTTCCAATAGTATAGTAGATCAAAATTTTATCATGTAATTACTAATCTGATGACTTTTTATTTGCTGCTTTATTAATCTATTTTATATTTGCTTGCATATTAGACTTTTAATTTTGTTAATTTGTTTTATTGCATACTTTCAAGATGGTTATGGACCTATGGTTTATTATAAGCATATTTTGTGTTTTCATTATCCTTTGAATTATTTTATTGGCTTGTCCCTTACAAAGCTAAAATGCCTCAGTATCCAACTGTGCATTTTTAAAAAATTGATATCATGAACCAATCAACTCAGAACCAGTAAAACTAATAAACTATGTTCTACGAACTCAATTTTATACATTTTAACAAGTTTCTTAGCTAAAATAATCGTACAAAATTTCTTTCGGATCTTTAAGCTAGATTCATAGCTTTTTAAAGCTTTACTTTATTTACGAGGATTTTCCATGAAAGTGAAATATATACTCTTGTAATATGATATAATGATGCGTAGCCCACATGCAAAGATTTGAACTGGTAATTTGCCTTATTTGAATTTTCGTTAGAGATAAGAAAATTAATCTTTAATACTATCTTAAGTTTATATGACAGGAATAAATATAAGAGCTATAATATATATAAAATAAAGTAATTTCAGATATACATGAGAGGAACTAAAAGCAAGGATTTGTTGCTCACACACATATACATATATACACATGCATAACGTTTTCATTTATTCATTAGTACGTTCCTCGTATCCTAAGTTTAGGAAGTATGGTATGTCATGTGACCTCATCGTCAATTGATGCCCATGTCAACCTGCATTAGCATACAAACTTGATTTCAAGTTCATCATGTATGCCAATTTGAAATCTATATTATATGCTCATTATTCATTTAATTTGGTGAGACGGGAGTAACGAAATGGAAAACATAAACTTCAATTCTCCATTCAATCGAGAAGCACAAAAATAACAGAAGGGAAAAATTAGAAAAACAAGATCATCGTATCATCTTGTAGTTATATAAGCTGACACAATCCATGTGAGGGACACAAACATACATACAAAGATGGGAATTACCTGAAGCTCTGGTGGAAGATATCTGTAAACATCATAAATCTGATCCTTAAATCCACGGCTCAACATTTCATCAGATTCATCCTGTCAACATCCCAAAAAGAAAAATATTGAAAGAAGCATACACGCTTTAATGAGTTAAGAATTAAGAATGTGATCTCACAAGGGGCATAAAATATTGAACAATACACCTCAATAATGAGTACATAAAATATCAACTCACAAGAATTAATAGTTTGATGGATCTAGTTCTCAGAGTTCTCCTCTTGATCATGTCGCAAACTCTGCCTGGGGTCCCTGACACCACATGAACTCCGTGCTCCAGTTTTCTAATATCCTCCCCCACACTTTTGCCTCCAATGCATGCATGAGCCTGAATGTTTATATAGTCACCAATGGCCAATATTACTTTCTCTGTTTGAGCAGCCAGCTCCCTTGNCCCACACTTTTGCCTCCAATGCATGCATGAGCCTGAATGTTTATATAGTCACCAATGGCCAATATTACTTTCTCTGTTTGAGCAGCCAGCTCCCTTGTAGGTGACAGTATCAAGGCTTGGACCCTGATTTCAATTGGAAAAAAGAAGCATAAATCCAAGTATATCAATTGCTTAGCTTAGCTATTTGTACAAAATTCTTGAACCAAAGATAGATGCAGACATTCAAAATATTGTAGTTGCCACCATAGTTATCATTAATTGAGTGTAAGTACATTTTAGAGTTCAAATACAAATGAAGAAGAAGGAAACAGAATAAGATATAACCAATGTACCTAGCTGTAACTAGACAAGCCAGTTTACATTCAAGATCAGGATTCAATGCATCATAATCCCCACTCCACAACCCCGTCGCATGGGGCAGGAGGGGATCATAAAATTCATTATCAATTCACAGGATCCACAATTTCCAAATCTTATAACAAGACAAAAAGAAAAGTGAATTCCTCATTATATATTTTGTTTTTCCCACCTATTTAAAGTTCATAACAGACCTTAAAAATACATTTTACATAAATTTAGGTCATCGTAAACGAATTGGCTACTTTGTGTCCTTTTAGTCAAACAATTGCTAAATTAGCCCCATTTTGACATTATAAAAAATTGGCAAACTTCATTTTTAAAAACACATTTCACTGACCCACAACTTTTATCCACTATTTAACCACACATTTCATTTGACCAACCAACTTATAATCTCAAAAAGCTTTGTCAAACAGTGGCTTAGTCCTATATGGATTTTGTTTAGGAAGATGAATTCTTAATTCAAGTGAGCTGGTTCTCAGAATTGTCCCATTTTCCACAAAGAAGTCTAACAGACGAAAAGCAGAGAACAAATATTGTTATCTTATGCATTCTCTATAAAAATAAAAAAAAATAGAGCAAGTTTTCTAGATACAAGGGATGTTATGTTAACCCTATTAATCCTGATATCAACCCTGAAACGAAAGTAAACAATCTCTCCTGCTAAAAAGCATAATTAAGTGTCATCGAAAAAGCCATACTTTTTCAACTCTCTCATGCAGACCCTATTAAAAATATAATATTCAATTATTTTATATCAACACATGCAAATCCAATTCCTACAACAGCACGAGATGCACAGAGAACCAAACTCTCCCTGAATTAAATTCATGATTAAAGCAAAACCTTACTCGGATGACTTGGTGTCGGCAATCTGACAGACAGCAAGCGCAATCATGGAAGTTTTACCGGTACCCGACTGGGCCTGGGCAATGACGTCGCGGCCGGAGATAATGGGGAGAACGGCCCGCTGCTGGATGGCAGATGGCTTTTCGAAGCCGTAGTTGTAAATTCCTCTAAGGAGGTCGTCTTTGATACCCATCTCGTCGAAACTCATTATTGGCTCCACCCCTTTTGATGTCTCGAAAACCAGCTTCGCGTCTTCCTCCTCCATTGCCCGCCGTGCCCTCTGAGAAGTCCCTGCCGCTGCCATAGTATCTGCGTATACCACAATTGATTTTGACCCAAGATAATTATCCACTAGAAGAGGAGAGATGAGAAGAAAAAGCCCTCGTCGTGCCTAAAGGCAAAATAATGCACCAGAACAGGAACGATAAGCCCTAACGGGAGATGTTTTATTTCGGGTAAATTCTTCCTAGGGTCCTTCACGTTTCAAAATTGTGGTGGGCATGCCCTCAACCTTCCATTTGTGGCACTTAACATTAATATTGTTCGTGCTAGTATTCAATAAAACAATTTATAGGCAATTCAATTTCCTGAAATTTATTTTCTTTCCACCTATCTTTCACATTTGCAATCAAACGGACCCTAAGTGTCATGAAAGGTTAAACATAATTGCTACACTTACGAAAGGTTGAAGCATTTAGAAGAATTTATTCTTGAGATGTGCTTGGTGTACATTACGTACACTAAGAATTTTTCTTTATCCTTTTATATCTCTAAGTTCGTAGGGCTGAGCTTTTAAAGCCCACAGCTCAAGTGGGATGGCCTTCTTTTTTCTACAATGATTTGACTCAATTTCAATCACACATCCTTTAATAAATAATATTTACGCAAACTCAAAACTTTTTTCGTATTTTTTAACATTCTCCATCATAACATTGTTATGAAATGCATTTTTTGGAAAAAAGAAAAAAAAAAAAAAGGGAGCTCCAACAACCCCTTAATTTCAAATTGTAGTTAATTATTTTTAAATTAAACATGAGTTGTTTTTAATAAATTGGGAAAAAGTAATAATATTCACCAACTAAAGATATTAAAAAATAAAATAAATAAATAAAAATGGGACGAGAACATGCTATGTCCCCGCCATGCCTCGTCCACCTTAACCGAGTATAGGGTAGGGTAATGCGAAAAAAATACCTGAAAGGAGTGGAGAACGAGAATTGTCGAACCACCCGTTAACATCTCCATGTTCACCAAGGTACCAAAGGTGAAGCCCCAATTCTCATTACTCGTGTTTTTGGATGTAGACCTACATTAGTCACGTCTAGTATTACCTAGATTATATTTAAGCAATAAAAATAAGATTAACCTTTTTTAAACATAATTTCTACATGTGGAGCAACTTTTTCACCCCTCACGCTTAAGTCCTTAATTTTAGAACATCGATATTCACACTACATTTTTAAATAATTGCACTGTGTTATAATAATTTATGTTAAAAGTTTCTTATATTTACTTATTTTCACACATATCTCATTTGTTTATCATCACATTCTTATGATAAAATTCTATTAACTAGCACTTATTGTTATTCATGATGGTTGATTTTGTCCTGAAATCTGTTAGCCTTAGTTACACTTTTGTATTTTTTTCTTATTTAAAAAATATGAGAGACCTCCTCTTAACTTATATTTGATGGATCGAGTTGGGCCGCTGCCATTGAACACCCTTATGTGCTACATACCAGATTGGATAAAAGTCAATTACTGTAATATAGTGTTGCAGATGCTCTTATGAAAATGTTTGGAGATTGTGTTACATGTTATACTTCAATTAGATAAACAAATAACTTCATAATTTAAATCAGCATTCTAAAAAGTTCGTCTAAACTTCATTTATGAAGGAAGCTCGATTTTACTGTCTAGTCATATTTTTTGCTGTTTTACTTTGCACAGGCTCGCTTAGACTTGTAAAAACTTGAAGCATGAGCTCGCCATTTAGCCACAGTTTTATATTTTTTTGAAATACCGATTTAAATAGACATTTGTAAGAAAATAAAAAACACTCGCAATCTTTACATGGAAATACTTTGTTTTAGTACACAAGTTCAAAATAACTTAGAGACCAAGAAAGAGAGAAATAATAGAATTTCGTATTACACATTGCTGTCAAATAATTTACTTCACATTCATGTGATCAGGCCATATTTTGCTTAATTGGATTTGGAAGCCATTCACCAATCTTGCTGATGGAAAGAAAGACATTTGGTCATCCTTGAGCTGCTTCCACCTAAAATAATTGAACAATACTCCTTGATTAACCCTTTTGTCGACGCGCAAAATCAATACAAAATATAGAAACCTATTTTTGAATTTTTCTTACGAGCCTAACGTTAATTGTTCTAAGACAAAAGTTAACGCCGAAATGTGAATTACCTATACATAGTGACAAAATAGTGAAGAAACATCGCAATTTGAAGTCGAGCCAGCTCAGCACCTGGACAAAATCGTGCACCTCCCCCAAATGGAGCAAAACATTGACTACTTCTCCAATTCCTCTTCTCCTGTAAGATGGAGATATTAAAGATGCCTCAGAACACGCGGAGAAAGTTAAACAAATTTGTGTTTACGTGTTATTATGGTTAATCATCGCATCTAAAATATTAAGCTGTTCAAGTATAGCTACGTGTTTTCATTTAAATTTTTTGTTTAATATTTTATATGAATAATAACGAGACTTTAGTCCACATGTAACCTGATTTCCTGGAATCATCCATCTCCAAGGATTAAAAGTGAGAGCATCCTCGTATATATTTTCATTCAAATGGACAGCCGAGAGAAAAGGAACTATAAAGCATCCTTTGGGAATGACATAATCTGCAAAACAATGTATATGAAAAAAAATTGTCGAAATAATCTGGCTTCTTCCA
>CAIGRR010059040.1:0-14852 GCA_903798365.1 Fraxinus sp. 1973-6204
CTTCCCAGTGGGTCACCCATCATAGAATTGCTCCAAGCCAAGCACGCTTAACTGTGAAGTTTCTAACAATGGACTTCCGAAAAAGAAGGTGGACCTTGTTGGTATGAGTAGTACCTATCAAATCTTTTTAAACTTTCCTGATCTGGGTATTACACGAATCGTGAGAACAACCCAAATTTCCACTATACCCAACTCCACACCTCTATCTTCAAATTCCAATAGGAGGAAGCGTTTCAGAACAAAGTTCACACAAGATCAAATTCGCCCTCAAATCCACTACAATGATTAACGGGCATGCACATCATGGTCTAGGCTATGCTGCACTGATTAATGTCGAACATGTAGGTCCAAGAAATGGAGGGAGAAGATGAAGGTCCGAGAAAGTGGCAGTAGCTTTTTGCTCCTTTGGCCAATTTGGCCCGATTTCATGTGTGTGATGTGCCACGTACGATTTTTCTTCCACCACATGGCACATTCCATTAGTTTAGGGTGATGGATGAAAGGGTAAGCAATTGGATTGATAAATGAGTAATAGGTTATAATTTTATTCAAAAAATAAAAGGCAGAAATAAAAAAAATAGATAAAATTGTTTAATTTCACTTTTAAAAAAAAAAATTGAACAATATAATTGTGACCACCTAATTCGATGCTAATAATCGGTAGTGATTAACGATGGTAAAAAATTTGTTAAACTTGATACTCGTGGAACTTCATCCTGAACGAGGTAATGATTACCTGCCTAGTAGGATAAATGGTATTGAGACGAGACGGGACAAGTTTACTGTTTCGAGGCGAGAATGGGACGGGTACGAGGAACATGATCCCCACCTATCACAGGGATGAAATCCAAGAAGTCAGCCTACCGATTTGCACAATGCACACACACGAATTAAAGGCAACAAGTAAATGAAAACAGTATTATGAGTAAACCCACTTGTTTTATTACTCAACAATAATACAAGACACAAAGGAATGCTGAAGGAACACAACACGTTTTTCTGTGTCTCATCAGCCAAACATTCTCTCAATTTATAGGCCAAAACTCGTGTGCAGTTAATACCCTTAACTGTTAAAGGGATAAACCAACCCAGTTGGCTAGAAAATGCTAGAAACCGTATCCCACAACTATTCCCAGCAACTGCCTACACTTTCCACCAGTATGGACTCTGAAACTGCCCAACACGTGTCCCATTTGGACATCCGAATTTGTGAACTTCAGCCTATTAACAGCAAGCTGGATCAGCCCATGCCTTGCTAATCTGCAACACTTTACCCACGAACAGCAAGCTGGATCAGCCCATGCCTTGCCAATCTGCAATACCTTGACACTAAGCCAAACTGAAGCATCATTCCCACATTTTTCTTGCCCGAAATCCGAAGTGTGCACCATCAACACATCTTCCCGCAACATCCCGGCATGAGTGCGAGGTATTCTACGCTATTGCGCATGTCAACCTTCAAGGGGCTGACAAACCTCCCCTACTAGAAGAGTCCGACGTTCCTGTCGAAAGTGAATCAAGATACTCTTCACCTTGTCCTCAAATTGCCACAGATCAATGTCCCTTTCATAGGTTGCATCAACTCTAGTGTCACATTTCCACAGAACAAGATAGTATGTCCGTATCTTTTTCTTACTCGTCCCCATTGTTCGATGACCCATGATCTTTGTCACCTCTTTATCATATTGTTTTCTAATCATAGGAGGAGCCCTCTTGGCCTACAAACAATCTTCTCCCACCAAACTTTCATTAAAGGGCTTCAAATAGCTTACATAGAAAGTAGGATGCACCTTCAAACGATCAGGTAGCTTCAGTCGGTATACTACCTTCCCAACACGCTTGATTACTTTGAAGGGATCATCATATTTTTGAACTAGCCCAAGATGCACGGTCTTGCTACTAATCTTTTTCCAGATCTGGGGAGTCAATCTCAACAAGATTTTATCACCAACCTGGAAATCCACATGCCTCCGGTTCTGATCAGCATACTTCTTCATCCGTCAGGCAGCTTTCGCAAGATTGTCATTTGCTTGCTCAATCATTTCCAGCTTGTCTTAAGCAAATCGAAAAGCAACTGGACATATACTACGTCCCCCTTCTTTCACAATCTTGAGAGGAATCTTAGGCATATGTCTCAAGGTTAACTCGATCGAACACATCCCCATAGTAGATGATTGATGGAGATTGTAGCAAAACTGGACCGTATCAAGCAAGGCAACCCAGTTCTTTTGACTGGCTGTAACATAGTGTCTAAGATATTTCTCTAGCAAAGCATTTATCCTTTTCCGTCTGACCATCAGTCTGCGGATGATTTGCTGTTGAAAATTTCAATTCAGACCCCATCATGTTGAACAGCATGGTTTAGAATTTACCTGTAAACCAAAAATCCTGATCGCTCATAATATCCTCGGGTATTCCAAAGTACTTAACCACATTTTTGAAGAACAATCGAGCAGCAACGTCCACAGTGTACTCATGCAGAGCTGGAATGAAGATTGAATATTTCGAGAATCTGTCCACCACCACCATAATGGACTTGAACCCATCAACCTTCGGAAACCAGAAATGAAATTCATAGAAATCGACTGGCAGGGCCGTTCTGGAACCGGCAAAGGCTGGAGCAAACCTACATCTTTCCTCCTTTTTATTTTATCCTGCGGCATACCAAGCAAGAATTCACATACGCCTCTACCTCGTCACCCATCTTTGGCCAGTAATACAATTTCGAGAGCAAAGCCAGCATCCTTTCAATGCCCGGATGGCCTGCGCATAGCGGATCATAAGCTTCCTTCAACAGTATCTACCTCAATCACCACATGAAGGCACATACAATCTGCTGCCTTTGGCATAGATCAAACCGTCTCACCACGCCGTCTTTAATTTCCTGCAACAGCTTGGTAGATAACATCCTTCTCAGCCCACTGCTTGATTTTGTCAAGAAAATCTGATTCAACCGTCATCAAAGTCGATACATATGCTTCCACAAACTTCCGACTAAGTGCATCAACAACCTGATTCTGCTTGCCTGACTTATAAACCCACGCAAAATCAAATTCAACCAAAAACTCCTAACATCTCGCTTGTTTTGCCGACAATTTTTTTTGGGACCGGAAATATGTATTGGCTACATTATCTGTTAGAACGGTGAATTTTGTTCCTAACAAGTAATGTCGCCAAGTTTCCAGACAATAAACAACCGTCGTCATCTCTTTCTCATGAGTTGAATATCGTTGTTTTGCCTCCTTCAATTTTCAACTTTCATAAGCGACCAGATGACCCTCTTGTACCAATACACCACTAATAACACAATCAGATGCCTCAGTGTCTACTTCAAATGGCTTCTCGAAGTCAGGCAGTTGCAACACTGGTTCAGTTGAAACGGCCTATTTTAACTTCTCGAAAGCTCGTTGGCACTCTTCAGTCCATTCCCACTTCCGATCCTTCTTCGGTAAGTCTATCAAGGCGTTCACTTTCTTGGAATAGCCTTGAATGAACCGTCGATAATAGTTGGCTAATCCAAGAAAGTAACGAAGTTCAGCAACCTGGATGGACTTGGCCACTCCATGATAGTCTTTACCTTCTTTCCATCCATTCTGATTCTTCCTTAACCCACCCAATGTCCCAAAAACATTACTTTCGACCAGCATAACTCGCATTTCTCCTTCGCGACNCATTCTGATTCTTCCTTGACCCACCCAATGTCCCAAAAACATTACTTTCGACCAGCATAACTCGCATTTCTCCTTCGCGACATACAATTGGTGTTCTCTAAGCCGTGAGAACGCCTTAGTTAAGTGGACAATGTGATCACCTAGTGATCTACTGTATATTACAATGCCATCCAAGTAGACGACCACAAAATCATCCAGAAACTCGTACAATACATCATTCATCAAATTGCAGAAAGTAGCAAGTGCATTTGTAAGACCGAAGGGCATAACCAGAAATTCAAATGAACCATACCTCGTACACAGATAGTCTTTAATTCATCCCATTCAGTAATTCTTACTTGCCAATAGCCCGACCACAGGTCCAGCCTGGTGAAGAATGAAGTATTCGCCAACCGATCAAATAAATCAGTAACATTAGGTACCGGGTACTTGTTCTTCACCGTCACCTTATTCAGTGCACGATAATCCACACACTTCCTCATGGAACCATCATGCTTCTTCTGAAATAATATAGTGGGGCACCGCAGGGAGCTTTCGAAGGCTGAATGAATCAAGTTGCCCCCTCAACTCTGTCTATTTCGACGGAGCCATTCGATATGGGCTTGTGCTGGAGCCATTACACCTAGTGTGAGTTTAATTTTATGATCAACAACACGATGGGGTGGAAGAGTTCTTGGAAGTTCTGGGGGCATCACATCAACGAACTCTTCCAAGACACTTGCCACCTGATCAGGTACCTTCACAACCTGATCTTCTTTGATCTCAATCAAAGTTGCAACATAAGTCGTCTCCACTTTCTTCAGACCCACCTTAAGTTGTTTGCAGATTGCATCTCATCCTGAATATGCTTTCCTTTATTCCTATCAAGATGTCTTGCTGGTACAAAACATGGACTTCCTTCATCTGTAATGTATAGCCTATTCAGATGCATTACCACAGAAACCTTCGCCTTGACAAAGAATTCGATACCAAAGATCAAATCGAAATCGTCCAAGGGAACGGTCATCAGATTGCACCTTCCCTCCGATTCGCCCACACAAAGGGTGACTTTTGTAGATCCCTTCACAAGCTGTACTGTAGAATTCACAGCCTTAATTCTCGTAGTCACCTGAGTCATACTTAAACCCATCATTTCAACGATCCTGGAACCTACAAAGTTGTTTGTAGCACCCTTGTCCATCATTGCCAACACTTTTGTCCCATCAACAGTAACTCGAACATACATTAAGCCACGTTGCAATGTAGTGATGGCATTCACCAGGTGTAGCGGATTCACTCATGTGAGGACATATCCGAGCTGTCATCACTGCCTTCCAACCTTAAGGCATTCAGTTTCTCCCTCTTTGGACAATCCTTTGCATGATGGGGATCGTTGCAAATGAAACATCCAGTGAAACTTTTTGACTTCAGACACTGTTCACCATCTTTCGATTTGGAGCCCTCGAACTTCTTCTTCTTGTCCCCTTTCTTCCAGTCTTTCGATGTACTAGTCTGAACAGAGGAATTACCGCCCATCTTGTAATCAACAAGACAATTCTCTGCCGTCATTGCCGAAGGAAGGTCCTTCACTCCTTGTGTCCGCAATTATGCTTGTGCCCACCCTTGTAATCCCGACATGAAATTGAAAGATTTGTCCTCCTCGGACATATTCTGGATATCCAGTATGAGACTACTGAATTCCTTCACGTATTCCCGGACACTACCCGTTTGTCTTAGCTTTTTGAGAGATTCTCTTGCAACCCAGGCCGTGTTGCAAGGCAGGAATTGATTCCTTTTGAAACGTTTCCCATGTAACAACAGGTGATCGCCCTGTAGCTTTGTCATCCTTCACCCGAGTTAGCCACCACAGCTTTGCATCTCCCGACAGATACATCGAAGTGATATTTACCTACTTATCCTCTGAAATATGGGCAGCCTTGAAGTACTACTCCATATCCCATAGGAAGTTCTGTAACTTCTTGGCATTGCGAGCACTATTAAACTGTTTTGGTTCAGGAACATGAATTTTTGAAGCAGCTACTACCTCCCGCACAATGGTACTGTTTAGGGCCAGTTTCAACAAGAAAATTTCACTCTCAAGAGCATCAAACCGAGCCTTTGAGTTTTTCGCCAGTTCCAACAAATCTTTCATGAACAAAGATTGTCTTTCGTCAACTTCGCTAGCAAACTCCTCGAATTGAGCCCTCAGTTTTATGTGCACGTCATTATGTGCATGGACCTGTGCAGCCAAACTGACTGCACCATCGATCATAGGGACACCAACAAAATCCTCCAACGTAGAAACCCGATCCTTGAGATTCTGATTTGCAGCCATATCTGTAAGCGATACCCAACAATTGAAACGAGCTTCTGACACCAATTATCACAGGGACGAAATCCAAGTAAAATACTTAGCCAGATTTTTGCCTATGATGGCACTAAGTCTCAACTTAGTCAGCCCACAGATTTGCACAATGCACACACGAAGTAAAGCAGTAAAATAAAGCAAGACAATATTACAAGTAAACCCACTTGTTTTATTACTCAACAATAATACAAGACACAATAGAACACTGAAGGAACACAACATGATTTTCTATGTCTCATCAGCCAGACCTTTACTCAATTTATGGGCCAAAACTCGTGTGTAGTTAACACCTTTAACTGCCAAAGGGATAAACTAACTCAGTTGGCTAGAAAATGCTAGAAACCATATCTCACAACTATTCCCAGCAATTGCCCACACTTTCTACCGGTATGGACTCCAAAAACTGCCCATCACATGTGCCAAACATGTGCCCCACTTGTACACCCGAATTTGTGGACTTCAACCCACTAACAGTAAGCTGGATTAGCCCATGTCTTGCTAGTCTGCAACACTTTGTCCACGAATAACAAGCTGGATCAGCCCATGTCTTGCCAATCTGCAACACCTTGATACCAAGCCAAACTAAAGCAATATTCCCACATTTTCCTTGGCAATATTCGAAGTGTGCACCATCAACACATCTTCCCGCAGAATCCCGACATGAGTGCAAGACATTCTCATGCCATTGCGCATGTCAACCTTCAATGGGCTGTTAGTAGGCCATCCTTAGGCTCAGTCCAGCCATCTAAAGGCTTCGCGTACGTTGGACCAATAGGCCTATGCATACACATGGCTTAAGCTTGTAGGCCAAATTTTGCAATTTGGTTTTTGAACATTGATTTTCTTGCAATTTAGTCTTCTTTTTCATCGTTTTTCCTCCATTTTCGCATTTTTCATCGATTGTTACCTAATAAACACAATTCGAATCAAATTAAGCTATTATTAGTTAAAATCACCAACAAATACTCTAATTTCAAAGCCAAATTAAGCCCTTATTTGGTATATTATTAGTTAAAATCACCAACAAATACTCTAATATCAAAGCCAAATTAAGCCCTTATTTGGTTACCATTATTTTCAGAATACATTTTTTTTTCTTTCTTATTTTTAACCACATATTATTTAATAAAATAATATTACACGCAAACCCAAAATTTTTCTTTATTTTTTAACCATACATTATCCATCAAAATATTATTTCAAAATACATTATTTCCAAAAAAAAAAATGGTGCTCAAACATGCAGTAAGTATATAAAATACATCTATCAATTAATCCAAACAAATTTTCAAGCAAAGTGAAAATTTGTACAAGCTATAAAAGTTTAATCATGCTACATAAACATCATCTTTTACATTATGTTTCGTGACAACACATTATTGAATAATTTTTAAAAAAATAAGCAATTTTTTCTCTAATCATCTTTCAACACCATATCAAACATGAGCATTGCTAGTGGTACATCGGGGTGTACATCACGGTGTACACCCTCCTCACATGGGTGAGGGGCCCACTCCAATATTTTATTCGAGTGGACCCCTCCATGTGAGGGGATGTAAATCTTGATGTACATTTTTTGATGTACATCTAGCATTTTTCTATCAAACATTTAGCATTATTGACAAAAAATTTAAGAACTCTATGTAAAAACTTAAAGAGACATTAGTACGAAACTTCGTAATATACAAATACATAGTATTCTAACGAGGGCAGCCCACACAAAAATGCATAGGCTCTACCCCATCTGATGACATCTCTTTCAGCAATAAAATAACGAAATAGAAAAAAAAAATTAAATTTAACCCTAAAAAAATAAAAATAAAATATTTTTCTCTCCACCTGTCTCTTGTCACCTCACTTTCTCACTTTCCTCGCCCAAGATTTTGCGCCCCCGCCCCTCCTCTGTCACTATATATGCACACACACACAGATGCACTCTTCTTCTTGAAACCCTAAAAGCATCCCTAGAAATTATTGCTTGGTTCAGTTGTTACAGTGGCTGTTATATTTGGATGAGATAAAGGAGAGAAAGAAGCAAAAAGATTTGTTGCAGTAGTAGTAGTTATGCCGCCGGAGCCATTCCCGCCTTGGGAACGGAGAGACTTTCGGAAGCACGACCCCCGCCTTGGTGGAGGATACGTGGGCGGCGGCGGCCCTCCTAGATGGAGAGACCAGCACCACCGTCATCCGCCGCCTTTTCACCCGCTGACGTCACATCCCTACCATCTTCAGCAGCGCTGGTACTCCGATTTCCGCTCCCGCCCACTACCCCCTGGTATGTAATTAATCTATTTTCCTTTTGATTTTTTTTCATTGGTAACAATATCCGTTTAAAAAATTAGATTTTTTTTTTTAAAAAAAAAAAATTAAGCTAAAGCTAGATTTTTTCCCTTTAAAGCTCTTTTTTTTCGGATAAAAGTTCTATTTTATAATTTCTGGTAGTCTGGAGAAGTTATCATGGATAAAGATTTTTCACGAAACTAATTCATATGTAACTTCTTAAAATGGTGGTGGAGACTGGGTTTATGGGCAGATCTGTTGTTCTGAAAGTAAGAATAGAAGTAGTTTTTTGTTCTTTTGTCAATTATAGATGTGTCGATTTATGGTTACCTTGCTTCTTCTTCTTCTTTTTTTTTTTTTTAAATAATTTATTGGAAGAATTGTTCTTTTATGCTGTGATTTTTATTGTGGATAATTTTTTTTTCTTACGTTGAATTGTTTTCTTCTTTTATTTTATTTTATTTTTTTTGTGGGATTTGAATGTTTTCTGCTGCAGGTCACGGTAAGCAGGGGAGCTGGCACATGTATGCTGAAGAGTCTCATCATGGGGTTCTGCCATTTGGGTCTCGGCTTGGTGACTTGAAGTTAGATGACGAGAATTATAGGCCTTTTGTGTCTTGTGGTGATGAAAGGTATTTCAGAAATAGCAGGGAAAATAGGGGTTTTGGTAGCCAGAAAAGGAAAAGTAACTCTTCTGAACCTGCTACATCTTCGGCTGTGTCCAGTAGACCCGCCAATTATGTGAACAGGCAGAAGTCTGAAGAGAATTTGCAAACGCACAGAAGCAACAATAGTAACAACAACTCCTGTCCTCTTCCTGACTCTGTGAACTCATTGGCTCAAAATCCATCTCTTGTGAAAGATCGGCGTGATAAGAAGGGTGACAATGTTGATTCTTCGGCCAGCATGTTTCAGATTGTAGAGAAAGAGAACTCGGTGGTGTCAATAGATTGGAAGCCTCTGAAATGGAATCGGTCAGGTAGCTTGTCTTCGAAGGGGTCTGGTTTCAGCCATTCGAATAGCTCCAAGACTGTTGGAGCCTACTCCAATGAGACTCTGGTGGAGGTGCAGCTGAAGAATGTGATGTCTGTTCAGTCTCCTTCTGGGGATGCTGCTTCTTGCGTTGCATCCACTGCTCCAGCTCTATCCGAAGAGTCTAATTTAAGGAAGAAGCCACGCCTTGGCTGGGGCGAGGGATTGGCAAAATATGAGAAGAAGAAAGTTGATGGCCCTGAAGATGGTACAACCAAAAAAGGATTGGTCATTAGTGTTAATAATACAGAACTTCTGCAGTCTCATTCCATCAACCTGGTAGATAAGAGTCCTAGAGCTGCATGTTTATCAGATTTTCTCCCCCCTGCTACGCCACCTTCGGTTGCTTGTAGTTCATCGCCAGGTATTTTGTTGCTCTTATTAAGCACCTTAACTTTCTCGCCTTATTGAACTGTATTTATCTACATTTTCTTTCATCTCTACTACCCAAAAAAGAAGAAAAAGACAGAAAGGTGTCTAGTCTAGTCTAGTCTAGGAGATAAAAGAGGCATTTAATGTGAGTAAAACCTGTGGTGAAGATAAAGAAACTGTTGGGTGTGAAGTACAAACCAATTAAGATGCAATTATTATGAACCCAAGTTGAAGGTAATTAGGCGTTGTCACACTGTACTACTAGTTAAGAGTTGATTATAATAGTTCTCTCCTTGATAAGATGATTGGAGTATGATTATTTTTCCTTTCTTATATATTTTGGGATTTATTGTTTCATTGATTTTGACGCAACTCGTTCGTGTGATTTAATTAATTTGATTTGATACAAATGGAATGACCTATGGTTTTATAAGTGCTCGAGGCTCATCCTTGAGGCATACTTCATGTGAAGCGTTCATAGTTTGAGTACCATTTGTCAAGGCATACTCCCAGTGGCAAAGCTATGGTTTTAGTTTTGGGGGGCCTATTACGGTTGTCAGCCGAGGTGTAGCGATAGCCAGCACGGTTGTCAGCCGAGGTGTAGCGATAGCCAGCACAGAGAGAGACAATTGAAGAAATCAACAAAGTAACTTTTTTTGTTCTAAAACTTTGTTTAAAAACATAAAAGTAATCAGTCTCCTAAATAAAAATGCAAATAAAATAGGGAAGAAAATAAAAAGGGGAATCAATAATATTTTATGTAAAAAAATCTGAGCTTTGATTATACAGAACTCAAATAATCGAAAAAGTTGAAAAAATGGTAACTATCATTTTCCTGTACATAAATATGAAAATAAAGCCAAAAAGAATCCAAAAAACTCATCCCCAATATATAAGTGAAAAAACACATTATGCTTAAGTTAGCTAAAATAAATTAAAAAACTCACCATCATTTCCAGGGTTGTCTACTATGAACATTTTGCAAAACTTTCTTAGCAAATGACTGTACATTCAAACCATTTTTGAAGATATTTGTGTGTAAAAAAGGAAATGTTTTTTCTTTTCATATCAATGAATTAAATATTAGGTCTGCAAGATTATGTTAGATGTTAAATATAGCATCTTGTCGACTTTTGTCAAAGTTATCTTGAGCATCTCGCACAAGGAATATTTGATGCTGAAGTTAACAGAATTATAAAAAAGGATGAAATGCAATTGTAACTGGGAGGTCTGATTTTAAAGGTTGAGATGAGATTCTGGAAGTGCGAAAGGTTTGGGATGTACTAATTTTTCAATGGAAAAAGGAAAAAGATAAGAATGTGGCTAGTAGGACTCAAACCCAATAAAATAGAAACATTGAGCTTTTACATCCGGGCTATAACCATATTCTATTTAATCTGCTAAAGTTAATGATTTTATTGTTGTTTTCATATATATAAAAAAAATTCAAAAAACAAAAAAACTCGGAGAACTTGGGTTCTGGGACCCCTGGCTTTGCCCTGCTTATGCCTTGACTAACTGAGGTGAGGGGCAAAGCTTCAGGAGGGCCAAGTTTTCACTCCTCAGCTTTACATTTTTTGGTTGTTTTAAATACGATAGAACCCTAAAAGTGGTAATTGGAGATTAAAGAAGGGAACAAGTGCAGAGCCCATGGGTTGTCAGACTCTAGTCCATGGGTTGTCAGACTCTAGTCCATTATTCCTACAACTGAAGTGCAATCTTGCCTGCCCAGTGAAGTTGCAACTTTTTGGCAGCAGATGGCTTATTACTGGGACCTCCTATGTGTAACTTCAGTCTTCTTCTTCTATATCTTTTCTATTTTTTTTTTTGCTTTTATTTTGTTTCATTTCGTTTCATCTAGGTTTCTTTCGCTTTAAAGTCCAAGCGAAATTCTTAAATGGTTCGTTAATTGTTTTCTTTTTAAAATTTTAGTTTTAATTGTGGATTAAATTGGGGATGAAACAAAGCTTTAGTAGGCAACGCCCTTGCGGCTGCCTTTTCAAAATTCTGTTTGGTTGATGCTACAGGTTTCTTATGGTCTTGATATGTGATTTTTACTTTTGTTAATTTACTATTAGCTACTTTGATAATCCATCTTAGATTTCTAGTTTTAATGACTCTTAATTTCATTGAATGTTACATTATTTATTTTTTAGATGGTATGGTTTGGTTTATCACGAGCATGATTTTGTACTTCTACAAAATAAGGTTAGTGACTGATTGTATCATCAACAGTGTTACTTTTGATGTCTCATAAAGTTTTCTTTGTCCTGTATTAATATGACAGGTATCGAGGAGAAACAATCCATCAAGGCAGCAAATGTTGATCATGATTCAACTAATTTAAACCATTCACCAAGGATTGTGCCCCAGACTTACTCCAACGGATCAATTTTTAATTTAGAAAACTTGGAGCCCGCATCTATTTCTAATTTAAACTCTTTGATTAATGATTTATTACAATCTGATGATCAAAGTTCAGTAAATACTAGCTTTGTGAAATCTACTGCTATGAATAAGTTGTTGGTATGGAAAGTTAACATGTTAAAAGCTGTTGAGATGACTGAAACTGAGATAGATTTACTTGAAACTGAACTGAAGTCATTGTTATATGAACCTAAAAATTTCTGTCCTTATCCAACGGTGTCAAATTCACTGCCAGGAGAGGGACACTTTGAACCTTGTGGAGACCAAGTTGCTGTTTCATCTGGAGACATGATTTTAGAGAATACACCCATTGTACTGGAAGACGAGCACGCTGAGTTGAAAGACGAGGATATGGATAGTCCAGATAGTGCCACATCTAAGTTTGTTGAGGCACCATCCTTTGTGGAGAATGTTTCACTGTCTGATACAGGAGAACTTAGTGAATTTATGAATTCTGAGGTTATTGATTCTAGAAACCTGGAAGTGAAATGCATAGAGAATGGACTCAAAGATGAAACAATGGAAGGTCATGCAGATGATTCTGGACCGATCATGAGTAGTAATTGTCCAACCTTTTCAAGTGGTTGCAACTTGTCTTGTGGTAGAGAGGAGATTTATGATCTTATACTTGCTTCCAACAAAGATTCTGCAAATAGGGCTTCAGAAGTGCTAAATATGTTGTTGCCTGCCAGTCAGTGTAAATTTGATGTTTCAACTAATGCTAGTGTTTCTTATTTGCAAAGTGATCCCCCCATGATCGTGAAGAAGAAGTTTCAAAAGAGGAAGCGGTTTTTACAGTTTAAGGAGAAAGTAATAACCCTCAAATATAAGGTGCTTGAGCGTATGTGGAAGGACGATCTTTATGTTACTGCAAGGAAAATTCCTAAGTCTCACAAGAAGTTATATCCAAGGAGGTATCGTTCCTCCAGCGGATCTCAATCTTCATCTCCTGGTAAGTTATTGTTAGCTTTGTATCTTTTGAATGTCTTCCTTATCTCCTCTCTGATGGTGATACTACGTCATCTTGTTTGCTTGGCATTGATGAAGAGATATTTCTGCTTCCATATTCTAGCATCCTCACCATCCTGACCTCTATTTGAAGCATAGATGTAAGTTTGTATGGCTACCTTCTTTTGTTGAACTTTGTTTAGCTGATTGGTATAATAGTTCGCTAATGTTCATTTGTTGATAATTTGGTATATACTGTTGATTATATAAACTGATCAGGAATGGTTTCTGTTCTAACAAATTGCAAACCCATGAGTCCACTACCCATTTTAATTGCATCCATGAAATAGGAATATAATGTCTGATCTAGAGTTTTGATCTTTCCCATTTTTGTTTTCCCCTTCTATTGACGTAAGATTTCCCTTTAAGCTATTACCACTTGTGCTTTTGAAGATGTAGTCCAGGTCAAGTGCGATCTTTATAAGTTTAACTCCATTTTGTGAACTGTATAATGCGTAAAATAAATTTTAAATTTGACCCATTTAGGAACATATATAACTAATACTTCTCATTTTTAATTTATTTTGGTTAAGATTATGTAAAGTGATAGATATTAGGTTTTTTTTTTGAAACGTAATCAAAATTTTATTAATCAAAATATAATACACAAGGAGCGTATTTACAATTTAAATTAGAAAGAAACAACATGAAATTAGGCAGCCCGTCTACATGTCTAGAAGCTGCAACATTGAACCAAGTAAACAATGTCAAATAAAACAATTCCCTAAACTGCTTTGTTGTCCGTGGTTGGTCTTCAAATCATCTATTGTTTCTTTCTCTTCACACACACCAAACAATGCAGTCCGGAATAAGGTCCAAAACAAGTTTGCTGTCCTTATCTCTAAACTTTCTCCTCCATGCGTTTAACAAATCCTCCATACGCCTCGGCAACACCCAATCCATGTGTTGCGATGCCAGAAAATCGTTCCACAATAAGCTAGCAGCATCACAATGGAGGAACAAATGATCAATCGTCTCCCCATCCCTCTTACACATGTAACACCATTCTGTAACAAAGAAACCCCTAGTACGAAGTTTATCCACCGCTAGCACATGTCCTCTGACCACCGTTCAAAGTAGAAATACTACTTGTGGAAGCATTTTACATTTCTAAACCGTCTTCCAGGGGAATGAGCTCTCAACAGTTCCCAAAACGGATCTAAAATAGGTGCGAACTGAAAAAATACTATCTCGTGTCAATCTTCACCTACTACAATCACCCTCTTCTGCCCTAAAATGTACCATCATTCACCATGGCTGACAGCTCTAATGCAATATGATACAGAGAAGGAAATCCTATCTTAAGCAGTTGATCTCTACACCAATAGTCATCCCAGAAACTGATGGTATTACTATTCTCTACCACAAAGGTCAATATATCCCGAAAGTCACTCCATCCTCGCCAGATATACCGCCACGAACTCACCCCATAGGAACTACGTCTCTCACCTGAGCACCATCCCCTCTCCATAACACCATATTTTGCCCCTATAATGTCCCTCCAAAAACTCTCATTCTCCACTCCGAATCGCCCCAACCACTTACCTAACAAAGCCTTATTGAACAAAACAAGACTTCTCAATCCGAGACCAACGTAGCTAATAGGAGAACAGACAAGACACCAATTAACCAAGTGCAATTTCCTTTCCTCCCCAAGTCTATCCTAAAGAAATTTCCTTTGCATCCTCTCTAATCTTTTTGCCACTGCAACAGGA
>CAIGRR010059095.1:0-10803 GCA_903798365.1 Fraxinus sp. 1973-6204
TTATCTATCATGCTAATTTAAGGATGACATGGTATTCCTTAAATGTAACTATTAGAAATAAAACTCATGGACTGAAACTAAAAGTATTCCAGCTTATTAATTGTATGAGTGGAAATTCAATTACAACAAAAGAAAGAGAATATTTACGTATTAATATTGTTTCATTCAATATATCTAACTTAAATGGCGATTGAACTTTGTACAATGTTTTTCATTGGTCATTTGACTTTAAAAGTTTTTTAGATGGTCATCGAATTTATTAAGTCATTATAATTTTTTTTTTTCAGATGATCATCAAACTTTTCAATTATTAGCTCATTGACCATTTAACTTTAAAATTTTTCGAATAGTAACGAAACTTATCAAATTCCATCCATCACTCAATAAATCGAGTTAGAAAATTCTATGGTCTCGCTAACATGGCAAAAGGAAACATTGACATGGCATATTATTGTCGTTAGTTGATGACAAATCAGCAAAAAAATAAGTTTATAAAAAATGTGATTAACGAGAAAAGCAGTAAAATATCATATTAAATAAAATGATACAAATGAACAAAAGACGGAAAAAGTTAAAATTTACTCCCATTTTTTATAAGCGTTTCAATAGATAGAAGCTTGTTTTTGGCTGATTTATCAACTAACGACGATAATGTGTAATGTGAGCATTTTTGTTAGCTACATCAACAAGTCCATCGAATTATCTAACGTTGAGTTATTGAGTGATAGATAAGATAATATTGTGATAAGTTTGGTGATCATCTAAAAAACTTTTAAAGTCTAATGGCCAATGAAATAACAATTTTATAAGTTCGATGACCAATTCATGTTCAGGTGGTCCCCTAGTGAAGTACGAGTAAGATAAAATGATATAAAGTCGATGTTCTTTCTTTCTAGTATCTTAAATGAATTGGCATTGTAGCTTCTCTACATATTTAAGTTCATATTGTTTGATCTCCATTCTAGGTTGAGTTAACCGTACACATTTGACTCACTTCAGTCTACCTTCACTACACAAAAAAAATAAAAAAATAAAAAAATAAAAAAATAAAATAAAATTTCTTCAGGCACAGATTTAAGTTGCTATTACTCTTTTTCAATGGAATATCAGCAACCACAAATTTGTTGTTAATTTGAGGGTCACTAATAGGTATCAACGGATCGCGTCGTAGGTAAAGAATAAACCTTTTACCAACGAAAAAAGTGTGAACATTTTACCGACATAAATTTTGTTGGTAAAAATATTGACTATTACCAACCGATTTTTCGTTGGTAAACATCTACCATTAAAATTGGTAAAAATTAATGTTGTAAATAGAGGCATAGGTGTGAGGCGTGGCAAAAAAAAAAAAAAAATGATTATTTTTCTATTATTGTTTAATAATTATAATTTTTTAACTTTTAGCCAAACGGATTGAATGGTCCAAAAAGTTATTTAATCACTTATTAGACCACTAATTTATAGGGGCCATCTAAAGATTTTGTTGTGAACTTTTGAAGTGGGATAAGAAAAAATGGTTTGGCATTATTAAAATTGATTAATATCATCAATAGATTTTCCATAAGTAATATGAATTAATCTTCACCTACGGAATTTTCGTTGGTGAAGAGGCTGAATTTTTTTTTTTTAATTTTTTGTAAAGATTAATTACCCTATTCATAGGAGAATGTTTGTACTTTTTAATTATTAAAATTGATTAATACTAGCAACGACAATTCTGTTGGTAATATGAACTACTCTTCACTCACGGAAAATCCATAGGCGAAAGGTTGACACGTTTTTTAGAAAAAAAAAATTGAATTACATCACATATGGAATGTTGTTGGTAAATGATAAGCATATTACACAACAACATTAGACACGGAATATCCTTTGGTGAAGAGCTACCACTTTATCAACGAAAATTTCGTTGGAGATTTTCGTAGTTAAAAGTCTAATATTTTTATCAACGAATAATCCGTTTCTGATCCGTTGGTAATTATCCGTACGTGAAAATATGATTTTTAGTAGTATTTGTTTCATCTAACTCAATTAAAACCTTTTTTTTTTCCCTTTTAAATAGGGTGTTTGTATAAATGCTAATTGATTGAATGCTTGTTGCCATATGCTTTTCATATCATAACATTCATGTTTTAGATTCAATGTTTTAAAAAGAATGTCTAAGCGACGCGGGCAAATCGCTTTGCCTTGACGGTAAGCGTGAATTAATCGGTCAACGGCTAAAGTTGGCATCTTAATGCACGCCGCCTAGATGCGCTTTGCCATTATTATTATTATTTATTTATTTATTCTATTTTATTTGCTTTATATAATGGCAAAAAATGGTCGATAAATGTGAACCGGGTGAATATTAGGGTAGGGACAATATATAATAATTTACCAAATTGTGAGAACGAGACATGGACATTTTACGTGGTGCAATTTGTAGATGCCAATTGAGAGAGGTTTACCAAAGGAAGACACTTTCTGAGTTGGATTTCAGAAGTTTCTGGAGGTTGAGAGATATTGGACTACTAGCGCAGGAAGAAAAACAGGAATAGGTGATTCTTGGGTATCTACTTGGAAGAGACAATTGCAGAAGATTGTGAGTCTGAAATTTACAGCAGGTCTTGGAGGCTATAGGAGGTAGATCGAGAAATTTAGCAGGGTGGTTAGATAGTATCTAGGTAGCAGATCGTGAGTCTGGAGGAACAGCTGATCTTAGAGATTACAGAAATTACAACAGCGGGAACTAGTGAAATTTGCTAGGTTAGAAACGAACTGTAACTCACATTGCCTATAGTAGAGGTAACTGTCTTGGTCCCGGAGTTTTTACCCAATTGGGTTTCTCCGTCGTCAAATTGTGTGTTGTTTATTTCTTTCTTATTATTACAACTGCGGTATTCAAATATAGGGAAATTGAACTTGTATGTTTAATCATCTAGAAACTAATTAAAAGTGACTTGTTGCTTTAATTAGTATAATTTCACACGTAAAGTCAAACTTACTTAGTAAAACGCGAATTTTCAACTCCCATTTTTTATAAGCATTTCAATAGATAGAAGCTTGTTTTTGGCTGATTTTTCAACTAACGACAATAATGTGTAAATTTAGCACTTTTGTTTGCTACATCAGTGAGTCCATCGAATTTTCTAACGTTGAGTTATTGAGTGATAGATAAGATAATAATGTAATAAATTTGGTGATAATCTAAAAAACTTTTAAAGTCTAATGGCCAATGAGATAATAATTTTATAAGTTCGATGACCATTCGAAATTGTTTTAAAATTTAGTAGCTAATGAAAGACATTATGCAAAGTTCAATGAACATTTGAATTTTAACCCCAAATTCGGCACTTTTTTTGGACTAAAAGAAATAAGTTTGCACACACATTTTCGATATTACAAGCTCTTAAACAATCAGTTACTATCTGATTGGAATCATTTCGCATTTCCTTTGTATGTGATAAAACATTGTTACTTATATAAGTGATAAACCTCAAAATAGGATGAATTACAATTTCTAACACATACGATATTTATGTTTGTCAAATTATTGGATCTCTTTATATCTCAATATTAATCTCACATTAATCACACGGTCACTTCTATTTCATATGCTTAATATTCCAAAAATAATCGAGTTTCTCACAAATCGCTTAATTTTCAAAATCTACAACTTTCTCATGAATGATGGCATGATTCTCCATATAAAGTCATTCTATGTGATTATGAGCTAAATATTATGCTACTTTTAAGAGTTTACTGTCGATATTTGGTGAGAAAGATTGCCCCTTTGTATGATTTACACGGTATGTTGCTATCAAGAGTTTGATATCGATACTTGGTTAAGACAATAGATTGGCCTTTATGAAAAATGAAGTTGCAGTCTATTTCGTCGAAGTCGAATTCTCTCATACACATAGAAGTAATAGAAATCCTAATTATAGAGATATTATATGAACATACGCTAAATGTTGATATGGAAAAGGGCAATTCATTTATATTGGTATCCCTGATTAGACTTTCAGAATCAGGGATTTAATCTACAAATTTTATACGAAAATATGGCTTCATCCAATCTCAGCCACCATATGAATATATATGTATAGCTTGACTATATGTATTTATAAGTAGGCCCCTAAGGGTGGCTAACCAGCCACCACTCCAATAGAGCCTTTACTGTTGGGGCACAGCACGCGACAATAAACAATTTTTTTTTTTTTTTTCCTTTCTTATTTGTGTCCAAAAGTGTCTACTATAGCCTAAAATTGACCTCCTTCAAATGTCTGTCCAAATTGCCAATTTCCCGGGGCGACGTTATAGCTACTGATAGTTCTTCCATCACTGGTGGTGACTTGAAATGAGAGGCTTTGGCCGTTGAGGTATGAGTTGCTTTGCCAGTTTTGCCCCCAATTTCTAGACATTTGCTGCCATTCTGTGTTAGAACCCTTGATTGATACAGATTGGACATCCCCCGCACCACCGACATTTGTGACCAATACAAGGTTAAAATAGGAATGCCCATTTATTGTGAACCTTATTCCTCCCTTCTTTGTGCAGGGCACCCTGTCAAGATCAACAAATAAAAATATTATAAAAGTTGTATATTCAAAATTTGTAATTGTAAGAACTGTAGTCTCTTTTCTTTGTAATATTTTACAGAAATATGTAGCGGCAAGACTCGAATTCATGATCTTATCTTTTATGAAATAATACTTAACGTTTTCATTTAAAATTCTAAACTATTTTTGTCGAGTTACCCCTTGTTTTATGAACATTTAATGTTCTCCAAGGAAGTTGGTTTTTTATTGTTCAAGTTTTTAGACTAATGTATTAGAATATGTTGTCACACGCAATATTATAATGTGATCAATACCTTCGGAAAGAAACCGGGACAATTCCAGCTCGGTATTGGGCAATCTGCAAGAAAGCAGGCTCAGCCAAATCAAAGTGCTGGAGGGGAGGATTGCACCACCCACCATTGTCATTAGACAGGCCAGGGTTAGGTGGGCAGAAGTTTGTAGCTGCGACGGTTACGGTCCCTGGGAGGCACCATTGCGCGTCATTGGTGCACGTCATCTCATAGCACGCACCGCAGCTCAAGCCATTGTTGAACAGAGCAGTGCTTAATGCTGCAGTGTTAGTGCCATACCCTTGACTGTACAAGTTGCCATAGCCGCAAGCTCCTCCTGCATCAGCATTCAATCAAGAACTCTATGGCTTATTTGATAAGTAGATTTTATAATACTAACGAAGAAAAAGAAGCTAAAATAATTTTTATTATACGAATCAAGGTGCGTTCTGGAATGCCCTTAGTTTATAACATCGAGAAGCTTTTCACATACCCATTGTGCCCGATGCATCGCCTCCTCCATAGAAAGTAGCATGACCACTTTGCCATCCTCCATAATCACCATAAACTCCATGGGTGCATAAGAAGAAAATGAGAGAAACAATGGAGACTACTTGGATAGCCATTAAGAAATACAAGAATGTAAATGGAGAGAGAGGAAGGGGGTAGACTTTTTTAAGTGTTGAGGGCTTAGTTAAAAAAATGGGGTATTGGGGTTTTACTTATATAAAAAAATATGATCTAGGATTAGGGGATATAGAGATATAGGGCATGTATGTACAGTAGAAAATGACAAAGTTTGAAAGAACCATAAGTGAATCAGATTTATTAAGTTCATGTACAGCTGAAGATGCACATGCAATTGTTCCAACTTGAAGTGCCAACTGCTAATCTAATATACCCTACAAGCACATGCATTACTCAACTGTATCTTTTTCTTCATTCTCTATTCTATTTTTCATTTAATTCTTAGACTAAATGTCGAAGTTTCATAATATATTTATGTGATATTCGTGATAACGTGCCCGGTTGGTGTGTAGTCAATGTAGAAAATTTTGCATTACTATATAGATATGTTTAATATATATGCATATGATAATTAAACAAATTTTGTCACACATATGTCTTTCGTAATGCTGTCTAAAACTATCAAATTCATCATCCTAAAGGTGGAGATGAATTTATTCATGTTCAGGTGGTCTCCTAGTGAAGTACGAGTAAGATAAAATGATATAAAGTCGATGTTCTTTCTTTCTAGTACCTTAAATGAATTGGCATTGTAGCTTCTCTACATATTTAAGTTCATATTGCTTGATCTCCATTCTAGGTTGAGTTAACCCTACACATTTGACTGACTTTGGTCTACCTTCACTACAAACAAAAAAAAAAAAATGACTTCAGGCTCGAATTTTCTGTTGCTATTACTCTTTTTCAACGGAATATTAGCAACCAAAAATTCGTTGTCAATTTGAGAGTCACTGATAGTTACCAACAGATTGCATCATAGGTAAAGAATAAACCTTTTTACCAACGAATTTTCCATTGGTAAAGTGTGAACATTTTACCGACAGAAATTCTGTTAACTATTACTAACTGATTTTTTCGTTGGTAAATGTCTACCATTAAAATTGGTAAAAATTAACGTTGTAAATAGAGGCATAGGTGCGAGGCGTGGCAAAAAAATTATTATTTTGTTTATTATTGTTTGATATAAATTTTTTAACTTTTAGCCAACCGAATTGAAAGGTCCAAAAAGTTATTTAACCACTTATTAGACCACTAATTTATAGAGGCCATCTAAAGATTTTGTTGTGAACTTTTGAAGTGAGATAAAAAAAAAAAAAAAAATTGATTAATATCATCAATAGATTTTCCATAGATAATATGAATTAATCTTCACCTACGGAATTTTCGTTGGTGAAGAGGCTAATTTTTTTTTAAAAAGATTAATTACTCTATTCGTAAGAGAATGTTTGTATTTTTTAATTATTAAAATTGATTAATACTAGCAACGACAATTATGTTGGTAATATGAATTACTCTTCACTCATGAAAAATCCATAAGTGAAAGGTTGACACATTTTTTAGAAAAAAAGTTGAATTACATCACCTATGGAAATGTTGTTGGTAAATGGTAAGCATATTAAACAACCACATTAGACACGGAATATCCGTTGGTGAAGAGCTACCACTTTTACTAACGAAAATTTCGTTGATGACTTTCGTAGTTAAAAGTCTAATATTTTTATCGATGGATACAATCCATTGATAATTATCCGTATGTTAAAAGATGATTTTTAGTATTATTTGTTTAATCTAACTCAATTAAAATCTTTTTTTTTTTCTTTCAAATAGGGTGTTAGTACAAATGCTAATTGATTGTATCCTTGTTGCGATATACTTTTCATATCATTACATTCTTGTTTTAGATTCAGTGTTTTAAAAAGCATGTCTAAGCGACGCATGCAAAACGTTTTGCCTTGACGGTAAGCGTGAATTAATCAGTCAACAGCTAAAGTTGACCTCTTAATGCACGCCGCCTAGGCGCACTTTATTATTATTTATTTTTTCTATTTTTTTGAAAACCTTTTATTTGACTTTAGTTTATTAAATTTTTATTTTTTATTTTTTATTTTTAATTTTTGATAGGCTTTTATTTTAGTATAGTTTCAAGTATTTAAATGATTTTATCTATACAAAAGTTAAAAATGACTTTACCAAATAAAGCTTTAAACAAAATGTAAGTTACCGTCCTATCACATTATGTAATTATGTTTTTGAGACTTATCATATTGTCGAGACTTCAAAAGTATATATGAACTTATAAATATGTTAAGTAGGATTTGTCTTATTGAAAGTTGGAATTATGAAAAATAGTCTTGATTTTGCATTTCAAAAACTTGAAAATTGTATAATTCATTAATTGTAGGAATTATTTTATAAATAAAGTGTTTTATTTTTTAGCTGTTTAGTATGTATTATTTTAATTATTAAATAATTTTTAGAATGATTAAGTATTTAAAATAATAATAAAAATAAGTAACGCTTTTTTACACCTAGACCTCGTTTAGGCTCGCTTAGTCTCGTACAGTTTGAAATTTGATCTCCACGTTTAACCACATATTACGCTCTTTAGAACACTTGTTAGATTATAGTGCTGGCTCCTTCTAGAATATTTCAAATTTTCAATAATTATTTTGCCAAAACAATGTACCACATAAAATTATTAGTGAAAAAACACGATCAAAAGTTGTTGCCTTAAGGTCAAAGTAGAACGTCTTGGACAACCAAAAATGAGAATATAAGATTTTAGAGCCTATATTTGTGGCATGCACCATGTGCCCACTTAATTACAGAGGTTTTATCTAATTTTAAGCTCAATGTGATAAGCATGGCTATATAAGTATTAAATTATAAATATTTCACATATCATTAGCATACAATTGAATTATATATCATGCACCAACGTGCAAGTTTTTTATTTATCTTATGACATTTATGGGATTTTATGTATCTCTAACATGTTATACTTTTAAAAAAGAAACGATTTTATGCATTGTGAAGTACAATTTATCAAACCATTATGCTATTATGCAAGTGAAATATAAAACCTTTAGCCAATGGTAATTTAGAATCACCAATTTTGCAATGTAATTATAATGATTAGACAAATCTATCGATAACCACAATTTCTTAATAATAATTAATACGTAATCAAGCGATTTGTCGATAACCTTCACACTATTATGCCTAGAAAAGAATGCCGCCATAAATTTTGTGATTATTCTTAAATCAGTAGTTAAAGTTTATCGAGATTTTACTCTTAGTGATCTATTGACAGCTAGATGGATCAAAAGTGTTGCGTGCAAGTACGGTTTCATAATCATTGATACGATTAATAAAATGTCGAGTTAGTTATCTTAATCAACATTAGTTTGACTATATAACCATTAATATTAGTTGAAAATTAATAATGTGAGGATTTGATTAAGGACCTACCATGTTAGAGGCACATGCTAGACCCGGAAATTAATCATGTCCCCATGTGTCATAAAACCATCAATTGGTGCATTAATTTTAAATATATATATAAATGATAGAATTGACTATCGAATGTAATAATATAAGTAACAAAACTTGACACGACCCGTCCCAAAAACTCCTCATAAGACTCAAGACGTGACGTGCGCCGATGACTAGTGACAGCTAGTCATTGGACCCNGAATAAATACAACATATCCCAGAGACTCAAGAACCATGCTCTGATACCACTTGACACGACACGACCCGTCCCAAAAACTCCTTATTGGACTCAAGACGTGACGTGCGCCGATGACTAGTGACAGCTAGTCATTGGACCCATCACCAAAGCAACTATAATCTAACCTTTAATCTATCATTGGCTCACGATACGTGTCAGGTTCATTAGGGTGACTTGGGACGGATCGTGTCAAAACTAACTTTTGTAGAGAGAGTTTTTAGGGTCGAACCTTCAACTAAAAAATATGTATATTAAAAGGGTGTAGGGAAGATAGAAGTTTTTATGTTGATTTCTTAGTCTTTAAAAAGGTTTATAAAATTATTATAAATTTACAATTGCTTGGCCATGATCTTCAATTTTTGTCTCTTGTACAGTACATGAGAGTTTTATGGAGGTGAGAATTTGCATTTACTTGGCTTCACGGGTTTGGAACGACTCGCTTCCATCCAGTTGGACCAGGTCACATACCTACTTGACTATACTTGTGTTCTCATTTGAATTTTTGTATCTTGTACATGAGAGTCATATGGGAGGTGAGAATTGGCATTTACTTAGCTTTCACGGGGTTTAGCAACTCGTGACCCCCAACTTTTGAGTTATATATATATATATAATCATTTTTGATATCGATTGAAATCGAAATTTTAATCTAAATCAAAGTTAACAATTAATTTTAATAACATATTTCATGGAATTCATAACTGTTTAACTTTTATCAAAATTTACTAAAATTTGATTTTAATCTCCACCAAAAGGAGGGCAAAATCAAAATAAATTTGATTTTTTTTCTCTTTTCTCTTTCTCTCTCTTACTCTTTTCCTCACGCCCGTAACAAAATTTTAACCCTTCTAATTTTTTAAAATTTTATAATAATTTCTCTATAAATTATCATATTTACTAATTACTACAAATCTTTACTTTTCAATCAAATTTTCAAAGTAATTAGAACTTAAATTTGCATTTTCTCCTATCAAACCGTGTTTATAGAATGTGTCTGAACTCATTATATCCAATTTGACTTATATTTAACAAATTGTGTTTATTTGATTGATTATTAGTATTGAATATTAGTTATATATTTTTCTTTTCGATTACTTGAATTGATTGTTTGTATTAAATACATTATAAGATTTTTAAACGTAAATATGTATTTTTTTTGTGATAAAAAAACATTAATANTTACTTAAATTGATTGTTTGTATTAAATACATTATAAGATTTTTAAACGTAAATATGTATTTTTTTTGTGATAAAAAAACATTAATAAAATGACTCTTTGAAATCAAATGGATGAAAATGATTAACAAAATATTAATGAAGAAATATTTTTTAAATGTAAATCTGTATGTCTCGAGTCAAGTATGAATCATTCAAAAATCAAGAAAAAAGTATTCAATTTGTACAGGGTTTGAATGTGCCCCTAACTCAAAATGTATGCGTCTGCACCTGCATACCTACTCAAATATACTTGTGTTTCATTTGAAT
Organism: Fraxinus sp. 1973-6204; assembly: GCA_903798365.1. NCBI lineage: Eukaryota > Viridiplantae > Streptophyta > Magnoliopsida > Lamiales > Oleaceae > Fraxinus > Fraxinus sp. 1973-6204. The sequence continues at coordinate 10,581 of CAIGRR010059095.1, forward strand.
TCACAATTTTTATTAAAGCATATAATCTATAGTATCATATACGTTGTGTTCCAGATTTTCCAACTTGAGAGTTGACACAGCTATATCACCTGAAATAGCATCCACAGTAGGCATGTGGATTTTATCCAAATGTTGCTGGTTAGGGACCAATAGAAGTGTTTCCCAGAGGGGATTGTCTAATAGTTCCACTTCTTGTTAAAGTCGACCCTGCAACATGGAATGG
>CAIGRR010059223.1:0-10010 GCA_903798365.1 Fraxinus sp. 1973-6204
GTTCTTAGATCAATAAAGTCTTGTACAATATTTGGAGTTAAATCTATCAAATATTCTGGGTTCAAAAATTTTTGGGGGCTTGATTAAAGTTTCTATATTCTTATAGTGGCTTTGGTTACAAATTCTATGTAAGAGGGTATTTTGGTCAATTCATGTTTAAAATTTTAAAATTTTTGGTCAAATGCTATTTTTGCAATCAAACTTTGCAAATAGACTATTCTACCTAATTTTCACATTAATTAATGACAGAATCATTCATGATTTGGATTACCTTTGGAGCGCCAGATATTCCGGTATAATTAATCATAGAATAAGATAGAATAGAATTGGAGGTCCTTAACCTTTCACAAGTGTACCGTCATTTCCTAACCTTTTAAAACGTGATATTCTTACCTACAAAATCCATACTAAAACGGTCATGTAGCACGCAAACGAATACAATATCCGACTGAAGAGGTAAAATTATCCCAAAAAAAACGGTCCTCTAATTTAAATACGAGGACCTGTAACTTAAATCAGTATGTCTTGACAAAAGAAACAAGTTGCATAGCCACATATTTTTGTAAATGCTATCTAACCTTTAATCATTTTCTAGCACATCTTGTCCCAAGTGTTCTTTTTTGTCCAAAAAATTTGTTGGTATGCTTTAAAATGAGGAACGTATATTTAATCGTATTTTTTATATTTTTTTTCTTTTGTTTATTAGACAGATAAGTTTATTATTTCACATTAATGATATTTTTAGATGAAAAATTGCCGTAAGAGAGAAGATATTCTAACTAATGAAAAATTTATATGATGAGAAGACGTTGATGATTAAAGTATAATAAAATGTTATGGATTGTTCATCAAATTAAATGTATGGATGCAATACATCTAGTCATTCAAATTAGACAAAATATATATTTCGAATAATTTTACCTATTTAACCGAACATCATTGTGCAACATGGCTATTTAATTATTAAAATGACGGGAAGGTGAGTGCTATAAAACGGAAGTTTGGATCATGATTGTTACACTCACAAAAGTTGAGAGCCCTAGATGAGATGGACCTTGTAAGACCAAACTCAATGTCAAGCATTCTTCTACTTCAAGTTAACACCTTGGGCCATGAGGCTAGTTAGATCATCCCGGGGCTTGGTTGCTAACACATCACCTTAGGCATTTGGGTCAAGCCTTATGGGATCATGGGTTAAATGCAAAATCAGTCCATAATACTTTTGCACACATTTTATACGAGCATATTTTCTCAATATGGAAATAGAACAAGAAATTCATATTAAGAGTGTGTTTGGTGCATATTAAAATGAGAAAATGCATTTTTTTTGAAGTGATGTGATGAGAAATATGTGGTTGAAAAAGAAGGAAAAGTTATTGATGTGATGGAAAATATTATTTTATTAAAGAATATGTNTTGAGCTATATTATTTTGAAAGAATGTATTCTGGAATAGTAGATTGATGGAGAATGTGTGGTTGAAAAAGAAGGAAAAGTTATTGATGTGATGAAAAATATTATTTTATTAAAGAATATGTGGTTGAAAATGAGTAGAAGAATGAGAATGAAAAAAATAATGTGGATCAAACTAATATGCAACGTTTTCTAGTCAAAGGACCAATTTGAAACAAATACCAAAGTTCATCAACTAATAAGCCACTATTAGTATTATCCAGTTGAGCTCACTCTCTCTCACACGCACACGCAATGGCGGAGGAATCACAACACGGCACCACTCCACTCCTCCATCACCGTAACCAACCGGGGTGGCTCCGCCGTCTTACCACTTCTCTCCGATTGAAGACCTCCATATGGTCCGAGCTGAGCGGATCCGTCGGGGACCTGGGCACCTACATCCCGATAGTATTAGCCCTCACCTTAGTATCCCACCTTGACCTTTCCACCACTCTCATCTTCACTGCCCTCTACAACATAGCAACTGGCCTCCTCTTCGGCACCCCGATGCCTGTCCAGCCCATGAAGTCCATCGCCGCCGTGGCCGTATCGGAAACGCCTCATCTCACTGTCTCCCAGATAGCCGCCGCCGGCATATGCACCGCAGGGACGCTCCTTTTCCTCGGGGTCACTGGGTTAATGTCTTTCTTCTACCGCTTCATCCCCCTCCCTGTCGTTCGCCCCCAAGTCGAGAGAGTCCCGGAAACCTTTGCCTTCTCTGCGATCAAGTACATCCGCTATAATCAAGACTTCACGAAAACCACCTCCACGAAGACCACCGATCCCCGCCCCTGGATCGGCCTCGACGGCCTAATTCTTGCCTTCGCTTGCCTTCTCTTCCTCGTATTCACCACCGGCGATGGTGGTAGAAGGAATTTAGTTGAAACTGATGTAATAGGAAGCAGTGGGACGATTACAACAAGCCAACGTAGAGTTGAGAAAAGATTAAGAATATTGTCAGCAGTGCCATCTGCTCTTATAGTGTTTGTACTAGGTTTAGTCTTTTGTTTTCTACGTGATCCATCGATTGTTAATGACATAAAGTTTGGCCCTTCAAGATTTCATGTGTTGAAAATCACATGGGATGATTTTAAGGTTGGTTTTATACGAGGTGCAGTACCTCAAATTCCATTATCAGTACTGAATTCAGTCATTGCTGTTTGCAAACTGTCGGGGGATCTTTTCCCTGGTACGGAATTGTCTGCAACTACAGTCTCTGTGAGTGTTGGAGTGATGAATTTAGTGGGCTGCTGGTTCGGGGCAATGCCAGTGTGCCATGGGGCAGGAGGGCTTGCCGGGCAGTATCGTTTTGGGGGAAGGAGTGGTTTATCAGTAGTGTTTCTAGGATTGGGGAAACTGATGCTAGGCTTGGTGTTTGGGAACTCTTTTGTGAGGATTTTGAGTGCATTCCCAATTGGGATTCTTGGGGTGTTATTGTTGTTTGCTGGAATAGAATTGGCCATGGCATCGAGGGATATGAACTCAAAAGAAGAGTCTTTCGTGATGTTGGTTTGTGCTGCTGTGTCAATGACAGGGTCTAGTGCTGCATTGGGATTTATATGTGGGATCGTGCTGTATTTACTGCTCAAATTGAGAGAGCTGGATTGTTCTGGTTTCTCCTTCTCCAGATCAAATTCCAAATCCGGCGTTGAAGATGAAACCGTTGTCAATCCATGAATGTTTCAGTGAGAAATTCATACTATTATTTTCCCCAGTTTTTATCTTTGCTTGGTCTGTTTGTACTTGATTAGCTAATTAGTAGAAGTAAATTATTCAAAATAGGGACATTGCCCTATCAGTCTTAAGGGGATAGACTGTCGTCAGCAATTTGCAGCTATTGGTGTTAATATTGTAGTTTTTACTGGCAAATTATCTAATGTTATTGTACTGATGCAGAATAAAGAACAGTTTAAAGTGACTATATTTGACTTCATATGGTTATAACATTTGGTAGAATAAGGAAGGAGATGCTGCTCCTATGCTTTAATCGATACTGATTACTATTCAGTAGTATATTGTGTTTAGAAGCAAATTTGAAATTTGGTACAGAAGTTTTTCTGAGAAACATGATAAAGCGTTTACATGTTTCTATAGCAGGTCGAGATTGAATGACTATGGATAGATGTTTATAAGAAGAGAGGGAAGACATTACTGCTTTAAATCGTTTCTAAAGTTCTCGAGCGATTTAGGAATTTGCACAATATGAGAACATTCCAATGCACTTGATTTGATGATAAAACTGAATGTAAGGTTTTTATATGTGCAGATTTGTAGCAAGAAAAAACTTCAACCTTCAATGAGATAGTAAATGGTTGGTCTTTGCACGATGAAATGTCGAAGCCTAAAGGCAAATTTCTCTTCTTTTTTTTTCATGCAATAACTACTCTGGTATTCTGAGTGAAGTCAGTCAGAGGATACTAATTGCTTTAAACATACAATAACCCGTGCAATTTCTGTTACACTGCAGGGGTTTTAAAATTTATGTTGCATCTTCATGCTTTTGAACATAAAAAATGCTGTGAGTAAAAATTGATTTTTCTACCCACCCACCTCCCGATGTGTCTATCCTGTATAGGTACAGGAATTCAAATTCCTGTACCTATAGCAGAACTCTTTGAACATTTTTGGTCTGTCTTTTCTTGTATGATTGGTTGCTAAATTAACAATGACTAGGTTTTTTATATGGTTTCCATATCAAATTCCAAACTCAATGCCCAGCCAATGAACTCTTAAGATCTATTATCATCAGAAAACAGGCAACGGGAACATAAAAACAGGCAGTTTCTAGTTGACCACAATTTTTTTTCTAGCTTGATGTATCCCTTCCTCCCATGCCATGGAAAAAAAAATAAAAAATAAAAAATAAAAAAGAGACGAAAAGGGTATTTATTAGATTGATTTAAGATGGCAAAATTCGGAAAAATTGAGTATTATTTCTATTAATGTGAACATATTTATAATAATATTCATTTGTATGTAACAAACATTAATAAGTGTAGGTGAACATCTGCAAATACTAAGCTCCTGTTTCATGGTCATTATTTGGTCAAAATAATATTTTAAATAATGATTTTTTGTAGAATGTGTGGTTAAAAGGAAGTGAAAAATTTGTATTTATGGGCATAATATTTTATTATGCAAATGTATAGTTGAAAATGAGTGTAGAAAAAAGAATTTTCAAATAATGATTGTCAAACATGGGCTAAAATATTTGAAAAACACATTGGAAACTCAAAATAGTAAAAAATTACGGTAATTAGCCCCTGTTTGTTCTACATTTTCTTCCCATTATTAGAAATTTTGTGACCATTTTTTTTCAAACACCTGGACCCCATTATCACACAGAGGTCAAAAATGTCAGCTACTTTACTATGCAACAGTCAAAATATTTATACAAATGGAAAAAAAATATAGAATAAAGAGGGACTTATAAGCAAGCTCCCATACATGATTTAGTCCCCCATCAAACACATGAACAATTTTTGATAGAATAATGTTATCTAACACCAATTTAAGTGATTCTACGTTATATGTTCAATGAAAGGTAGAATTAAGCGACTCATTTAATTGTACTTATCATTTAATGTCACATTAGTGCCATCTAAATTGATGTTTTACCACCAGTGGGGTTAAATAAGAAATGTTGATGTCATCGGTTGTAATCGAAGAGTTTACGTCAGTAATTGCTGTTGAAGAGTCGACGTTAGTTGTTGTTGTCGAGGAATCAATGATAGAGAAAATTTCATAGTGGTATTCTAGTGGATTTTGTCGTTTTTGTGCGACTTTGAGGTAGAAGAGCATATCTTCTTTAGATTCAGTCATTATCACATCGTTTAGATGTGCATTGGGGTCATGCAATATGAGAAATATAGTTGTGTATTATATGTTGGTGTCTTAATAAAGAAACTGTTACATGGCAGTAGGAGTATGTTGGTGTTAGCTTCCAATAATGCTTCTGTTGCTTTTCTTATTTGCTTGCGTCTAATCCTCCAAACGTATCTTCAAGGCAAATGAAAGCAATTTGTTCTGTAGAGGGAAATTGATAACATTAGATGTTGTTATTTGTTAGAACAATCTATTGTTTTAGTGAACAGTACTAGATTATATATTTAGAGGTGTAAATTACCTTAACATTGCTTTTGTGTGTTCATACTTGCAGAAGCGACATTTGTGACCCTCTCTCAATTATGATTGGATGTCTTTTTGCAATTGTTGCATGACATATACCGAAATCTCTGTTTGTCAAAACAATTCTCTAATGGGTTTTTACCCAATAGAATTTTTTTTTTTGTACAAAGACATGTATGTGTAATTGCATGATAAAATTAGTATGTGAAAATTTGTTAGGGTGTTTTAATAATGGTGATTGTGAAATATGATAGAACTTCTATCGATGTTGTATATATTGGAAGATGTAATTTAGAAAATACACCCAGGTAGACTCCTAGCAAGTTAGCAGGTGATGTGAACTTGTTTTGAGCTGGAGGCGAAAGTTTTGATGGTGTGACTGCAACAAATGATCTATCATCTGTCAATTTCTCAAGTTCTTCCTCGTTTTCTTTCACCCTGTAGGAAACGAATGACATAATTAGGTACGGAATATAAATATTTTTTCAACAATTTTTTATGCTAGTGGAAGAAGTTTAGAATTTGGGAGTGAGGTGTAGAAACCATTCTCTGTAATTTTCTACTGCATCTATTCCAACATCAATGAAAAAAGCCATGATGCTCGGACTTGAGTACGAGTACGTATCTAAGTGTCATATTCTAATTTATAGGAAATCATGAGGACATAACTAAAAAGAGTCCAAATTTCGGACATGGGTACTGGGCATGTCTTTTATATTTTAATTTTCTTATTGACCCAAAATGTCATTTTAAATATACGAAAATAAATTGTTCACAAATAAGGAAATAAGTATTGAATAATGAATTATGACAAATAACTGAAATAACCGAAAATAACTTTTTGAAGATAAAAATATTTGTTGTTCAATGTGATTTTTTGCAGATATTTTAGTAGGGTGGTTTGGAGAATTGACTTGTAATAAATGACGAATCTTAGGATGCATTTGATTGTCAATATTTTTCATGAAAATGTGTTTTTATCTACCTAATTTCTTATTTTTGTGCTGTTTAATTGACAATTTTTTCCACATAAAATAGTTTCATACTTTTGATCAAGTGACGATATTTTCCTTAAAAATAAGAAAAATATTTTCTTTAGGGAGATGTGATTTTTTATTTTCCAAATAATTCACTCTCTCATCTATACTCTCTCTCTCATTTACACGCCAACAAAAAATGAACAAGTATAATTTATTTATTTTTAAGTTGAAGACTAAATCAATCAAATAAATTTAATTAATAATTTCCATACAAATAATTTTTGGGCAATTGAATTGTCTAAAATTTGTTTATTTTTTTTCATGCAAATTACATGCTTACAATCAAACGCACTCTTGAGTAATAAAATGTTTAACTCAAACTCTAGATGTCGCCATTGGTGCCTAACTAGACATTCAAGTGAAAGAATCAATCTCATTTATCAAGTCTTTATTAACTTTATTACTATCCTCTAAACATGCTTAGGATGTATCTTTTTCTTTGAAAGTTTTGCACCATCCAAAAACTCTTTATCCAAGAATTTGTGGTAGTAACGTTGTCATCGTGTTAAAGTTCAATGGACTTTGAAACTATCAGTACACACTTATTTTTCTTTGTGCTGATTTCATGAACAATTAAAGGAGTTGGGAAATTGACCCAATCTAAGACAAAGTGTTTTAAAAAGACTGATATTCCATCTTAAAATGTCAATTTTTGTTATGAAGAATAGCTAAAATGTGGGAATATCCCTTGATATGCTAGTAAAATGATGACTCGTTTGAACACTCTTTAATGAAATAATCGCTCGACCTTTAATTGTACGTTTGAATCGTTTTATGTTTTGTTATTCCACTTTCTTTACACGTGTGGGGGAGGTGGTTACATTGGGCATGTCTCATCGCCTGGACAGTATATGGCTTAGTAGCATCACAATATAAAGGTGTAAATCATCAGCCTGACACGAAACAGTCGGTTCAAGAGTTCCTGAGAAGTTATTTTGGATTCCGAAAGATTTTGTTGGTGAGGTTGCAGCAGCTGTCATTGGGTTTACCGCTGTTTTTGCTTTTATATTTGCATTTTCCATTTAAGTAAAATGATGACTCGTTTGAACACATCAATCTTTAATAAAATAATCACTCGACCTTTAATTGTACGTTTGAATTTAATAGACTCTGGCACTATATCAAAATTTGAAGTATAATCAATGTGAGATTTTATTGCTTAAAATATCTCACAAGATGGTGACTCATTTAAAAATAGAAACATTGGACTTTGTGTGCTTGTGATTCAATCTTAGTCATATATATATAATTGTCGTTAAAGTTTAATGGACCCTAAAACCACATTAAGATACAACCTACTAAACCTAAATTTCATCTAAATTTAAGATGCTTCTTCCCTTTTTAAAGATATAAGTGAACAATCCCTTCATTCAAACTTTCAATTTTTCCAATATTTACAAATTGTTTGATGCTGTTCAAAGTGACTACTTGTAAACATCCATGGCGGTTCTAATGGGCGCATGATTTACTCCCACTATCTATTTATCACACATGTAAAGAAACCCCTCAACTTTACATCTCTAAAAACTTTAGAGAAATATTTTTAGTCCTTCAACTTAACAATGCCTACCTTGTTAGCCCCTTCATTTGTAAATCATTCCAACTAATGAAAGTACTTAGAACATTTTCAAGAGACTCCTTAAAAATAAAATGTTCTCTATTTTAAAGAGTGGACCCTTAAAATTATGTTTCAAAAAACTCTTCAAATTAACATTTTAAAATAAAGAGTGAATTTAACTCTCCAAATTTGGAAGCCAAATTCACTCTATAATTAAATGCATTCAAAAATTTCAATTTACAATGTTCCGTCTATTGGTCAAAGAATAATATTACTTGAATATAAAGAGTTACATAATGATTTACATACAAATGAGATGTAAAAAAGAGAGAGAATTTATTTTTTTATTTGATTGAATAAATTTTGACTCAATCATATCTCATCACATCATATGTATGTAAATCATTATATAAATCATTATGTATATATTGCACAACCGTACATACATATGATGTGGTGAGATATTATTGACTCAGAATTTGTTCAACCAAATAAAAAAATCATCACTCTTTTTTTGAGACCTCATATACATGTAAAACATTATATAACTCAATTATGTATAAGTACATTATTCAGAGCCTATTTGGTAGATATTAAAATCGGATTAAAATTGAAAAATTAGTCGTTATTGTTGACTTTTATTAGACGGGTGGGACCCAATAATGACCATATTTTCAATTTTAATTGGATTTTAATTGTTACCAAACAGGCTCTCAATAATATAATAATTTGAAGGAAAGTTGATGAAACTAAAAGNTTCAGAGCCTGTTTGGTAGAGATTAAAATCGAATTAAAATTGAAAAACTAACCGCTATTGTTGACTTTTATTAGACGGGTGGGAGCCAATAACGACTATATTTTCAATTTTAATTGAATTTTAATTGTTACCAAACAGGCTCTCAATAATATAATAATTTGAAGGAAAGTTGATGAAACTAAAAGAAATGAAAAAAATAATAAATATTTATTTCGAATAGTAAAATTAAGTGTTAATGATAAAGAGGTTGTGGGAGTATTTAGAAATTTTTACTTTCTAAATTTATAGATGCTCTCTAAATTGTAAAATATGATCTTTAAAAATAGATAGTCTCTCGGAGATGCTCAAACAATACAGTTAATTTCGTCCAACTCATTATCTAAAAAACATATTCGATCCTTGAACTATACACGATGCAGCAGAGGCCCCTTAACTGTAAAGCATACATTTCAATCTTAAAACTTAACAATGTGTACCCTATTAGTGCTTCCGTCTGNTCCAACTCATTATCTAAAAAACATATTCGATCCTTGAACTATACACGATGCAGCAGAGGCCCCTTAACTGTAAAGCATACATTTCAATCTTAAAACTTAACAATGTGTACCCTATTAGTGCTTCCGTCTGTCTTTACCATTCTGATTAAAGAATATGATGAGTTGGTAGCCGGAATTACTTAGGAGGTTTCTTCTAGCACAATATTTACCTTGACAAAAATAAAAATAAAATGGCAAAACACGAGAACAACTTGTCACAAAAATAGAATAACTTCATTTTCTAATATTAATGACCAATGCGACGATGATACATTCACTAATTCCCACCTGTGGAGGCAAATTGCCACTCTCCTTAATGGTTTATGTACTGTCTAAAGAAGAAAATTTGGGTGTTGGGGCTTTATCAAAGTTCATTTAGCACCATGTTTAGGTGTTCTTATATCATAGCTTATAAGCATTTGTGGAGCACTACTTTTTCGGCTCAAAATACATAAATTATGGGTTCCACGCAAGTCTTTACATCTCCTATTTTAGATACTTTTTTTAAAAAAGATGTTTAAACATGACCAATCAAAC
>CAIGRR010059267.1:0-12003 GCA_903798365.1 Fraxinus sp. 1973-6204
ATCAAAATCGAGCTTCTTCACAACCTAATAAGCTCGATGCTCCTATTCCACCGACAAGTGACATGCTTTCCCAAATACCAACTGATAAGGTGACAAAATTGGTGTTTTGAATGCCATATGGTATGCCCATAATGCCTCATCAAGCTTGTGAGCCCAATCCTCAAGGTTAGTGTTTACCGTCTTCTTCAAAATTTGTTTAATCTCTTTATTCAAGATCTCTGCTTGCTCATTAGATTGGGGATAATAACCAAGTGCCAATTCATAAAGCACATTATTTGCCAATAGAGAATTGAAAAGTTTATTATAAAAGTGTGTACCTTCATCACTAACATTGCTGTGGACATGCCAAACAGAGTAAAAGTATTTTTCTATAAAACATCAAGACCTTTTGTGCATCATTGCGTCGACCCACTTTGAAAAGTAGTCTACAGCAAGATATATACCTAGCCATAGGGACACATCTTACCATCCGATCTATGCAACTTTTAAATAGCAATGGATCATCCCAAAAATATAACTTTACATCATGTAAGAACTTTTTTTTGGGTGAGAAGTCATGTTTAGTGGTATCTTCCCATAGGCTAAGTAATTAACAAAATCAGCATATCATGGAAGTTTAGCTAAATCTGCTAAGAAGAGCTAATCGGGAAAAATTTCTTGGATTGGACTTTTATCTTTCGTTTCTTCGTTCTCCAATCGTGAAAGATGATCAACCACCACATTCTTACTATCCTTTTTATCCCGAATCTCTACATCAAAATCTTATAGCAAAAGTATCCACCTAATCAAGCAAGGTTTTGCATCATTGTTTGCAAACAAATATCGGATCACTCCATGATCGGTGTAGGCAGTTACTTTGGTGCCAATGAGGTAGTGCAGAAACTTATCACAAGCAAAGACCATTGCCAACGCCTCTTTTTCTGTTGTGATGTAGTTCTGTTGAGCTTCGTTCAGAGTTATGCTAGCATAGTGAATGACACGAAATACTTATTTAGGTATTTTTAGTTGAATAGTTTTAAGTCTGAACTTAATGTTTAGAGATGAATAAATTTCGACATTCGTGATTGGTTCATATAACCGTTGAAGAAAATAATACTTAAGTTAGTGAGAATATTCAGAAGGAAAAATAGTCATTTATGTCTGTACCTATTTATTGGATCTCGGACGAGGTGAAATACATATATGGTAGGCCAGAGAAAAATATTAAAATATATATTAGGTTTTGCGGTCTTATTTATTGTTATGGTGCAGTCTTTTGCTTTTAGGAAAAAAATAAAGTTTAATAATTAGATTGAATGGTCTAGAATTGACTAGATATGATCTAATTGGACCTTGGATAATATGTCCAAACATGTGCTTATTGTAGTTCAAAAAATTTTTAGACTCAATTAAAATTAATTCAAAAGTTTTTGAATTTAATTGTAATCGTAATTGAAGTTCAAGGACTATATGAACAATTAAACCAATTTTTGCCTAATTTGACTTGGACACGGAGATTGTCCTTCTCCTGCATATGGTATACCTATGGTGGCCGACATTTATATGGAGTAAAGAGAGAATTTAAAAATTTATTTTATTGCTTTCTTTCTTTTCTAGGTCCGTCCTATTGAAAAAAAAATTATTAATTAAAATATGATGTTGGCACGACGATATAATATTAACTTTTGAGAATATCATAGAAGGTTGAAAGGTTGGAAACATCAAATTCTTGATAAAAAAAAAAACACTAAAAGTTTGAGATCCAAAAGGCTAGATGTTCATAATTCAGATTCCGTCAAATAAAAATTGATTACCGGATTTTTGGTAAAATTTCAAATATTTATTTCTTGATTATAACGTACACGTGCTTTTAAATTCTTGAGCTAAAGAATTTTTTTATTTTCCAAATATTTTTTCAGGTAGTCCAACTGTTCCCTCTTTATGTAAACAAAGCGAAAAGTCCACGTCGACTCGCGTTCGATGCTTGTCTGCCTAAATTTGGAACATTCGGATTGCTTAGCTATTCATGTACCAGTTCTTTGAATTATAAGTGGTTAATAAATCTAAATTTTGAACGAAGTCTTTGACATGGTTCTTTGCTGCAATTTAAGCAAGGATAACCCAAGGCAGAACACAATGGCAAGAAGGCTGACCAGAAGAACTCAACTTTTCAAAGCAGACAAAATGCTGATATAAATTGTAATCAAAATTCCTAGTGTAAATCGAGCTTCTTGAAATCATTCGCTGCAATTATCATCTGTAAATTATTGCTTGGCACGGCTGAAACAAAAATATCATCTTTGTAAAATACGCGAATTATCACCCCACTGAATTAGTAAAACAAATTCTTGCTTCAAACCAGGCTTCTGTTCATATGCACTGTGATTGCCTTGAGACCGCAACGATTTACAACTGCAGCATTCGAAGGATTGAGTGAAGCTCAAGGTTCTTATCCCATCAAATGTGTAAATGTGGTACAAATCAAAACAACGAACCTTCATTCAGTAGGTCCATGTTTGATTTCAAGGCCTAGAAAACGTTTGTGCTGCCTGACTTAGGGTCCATTTGGCATAAATGGCCCGTTTGACATAACTTTTAAAAAGTCAAAAAGAGGTTTTAAGACTCAAAAACTAATTTATAACTCATTTTACTAATTTGAAGATCTTTTAGATGGAGATGTGACTTTCTTTAAAAACACTTCCGAAATAGAAAGTTCTTTTAAAAATTAGTTTCAAAACAAAAATAAAGGTAGTCTCCTCCAACAAGCTCTTCTATAGGAAAGCAAAAGCCGTTGCAAATAAGCCCTTAATAATTCCACCTACTCCCAAAATTATACTGCTATGAAAATAAAGAGAATCTGAAACCACATATACTCACTAGAACACAGCAAATTTTACTAGCATTCCCTCCTACGAACAATATGCAGAAAAACAACCAAAACCAGTTCCTATCAATTAAGACAACACTGACCATTATTAGAGCAAGTAAAACACTGCAAATTGGAATGTTCAGTTCTAGAGGCTTGCTAATAACCATAGAACCGATAGCAAAGATATGGCTCATAAAAATAAGTATACTCGACAGAATAAAACAACATCGTCCGTATCTCAAATCATGAAACAGATGGGAAGTGCAGCTTCTCAGATTGATTTTTTTTTTTTTTTGCATACAGACTCTGCAGAAGGAACAGTCTGAAGATCCAAAGACTTCACACTAGTCAATCACATCAGTTTCCATAAACAAGCACAATAACAATTTATGCCAAATTGAGAATGAACATCACATTATGGTGCAACGGCTCCTTTCCTCTGATGATTGTGGGGCAGCTTGCTGGTACCTGTTCGACTCGGATGGATTGTATGTGAATTCTGAAGTATCAAGCCCATACTGATATAGAGGGAGCAGAAAGCAATTAGACACGAACTACAGAATTTATAAATAAAAGCTGCACTCAAATAATAGTATTATATATGGAATGCACAGTAATGTACCGAGTACCAGATAAAAAATAACATACCCCAAATATGCAAGGGGAATAAATTTTCAAGATGACATTATTGTAGAAGCCAGTTAAAAATGAGAACTTATCTCAAGAATCTTTCTTTCTACATGCATATATATATGTATACATCCCCATAGAATATCGAGCATTTAACCCCCTATAGTTGTTTTAAGCTGCTGATACCCACCCCTGCATTTAGCCCCTTTATTCTATTTTCAAAATCCAAACACCACTGCACTGCACCGTCTCGTCTATTCAACCGCAATATATTATCAAGTAAACTCTCCGCGTAACTATAGAGCTCTAAGAACTCACACACCATGTTTTAAAATTGCAGCCTCCCAGATTTATCATGCTGAGGATAAGTGAAAGATTAATAAATGAAATTTCAGAATGGATCACGATTTCATTGCAGAGATTTGAAAAATTCAGAGTACAAAAATAACAATATCCTTGTTTTCTCTCATTAGCACTATATGTTCTACTGAGAAAACACACTCTTTAGGCTTTTAGAAGTTCCCACAACAGCTATACAGAAACATATCGTTGAAGACAATATTTAAACGATATACATCTCTTTTAGAACAAGTGATTCAATGTGGTATCGGAGTACACAAAGATCCTAAAAATCAATCCGTGCCACCATGCATTAAGAAATTGTGCACATGTAAGACTTACCCTCGAGGGAGCATGTTGAAGATAAGATTTAAATGACATGCATACGGCTATCTCTAACAGCTAAAGCTTTCAAAAGGTTTCAAAAGTGGTTCAACACATATTTGGGTTTCTTAATGAACATATATTTTCTTAATTCACCATTCTTTTTCTTATTTTGCATCCTTCTTTGGGTTTTGAATGTAACTGGTCAAAAGGTTATAGCAACTGATATGACCAACACCCCTCCCCACAAGAAGGGGGAAAAAAATTAAAAATAGAAGTGCAACCAATGCTAGCAGGTTCCACCTGAAGATTCTGAAGGGAAAAACAAGGTGAGAAATGAGTTTTTTGTTCTTCATATTCACTCATTAACCATGATTTAAGAAATATCAACAATCATTTGATATCCAGCAGGAACAAAAAGCAGAACATACATTTCAAGGCAAAGGAAGAAATGTAAACAAAACATTATGTACCTTTTCCCTCATACGCGTGCTCCAAGCATCACTCCTACTTGGAAGATGATCAAGGGTACCAGTAACAGGCACACCTGTGGCGGTAACTGTTGACCTGTTATTGATCAAAGGCTGCCGGATCTGTTGCCTGGGGCCACTTATATACTCATCGTCACTATCATAATCTGCTGGTCTGTTGGCAGCCCTTACAACAAGTGCTAACAAAAATACAAGAGCCTGCAATTTCATGGGCAATAAGTGTTACTGGAAAAAAATAATGGAAGAAATTCACAGCAGCTTGAGGTCAGCCATTTAAGCCTGGTAAATTTAAATCATGGCTAAAATTCCAATATTATTTGCTCCGGGAGTCTTAAATGATCACTTTGAAAATCTAAACCGAGTTTTTACTATAGCAAACAAGTTGGCACTGGGAAATTGAAGATTAGAGCACAAGAATTTATATAGAGGATATTTGGTAGAGATGAAAATCGGATTAAAATTGAAAAGCAAGAATTTATATAGAGGATATTTGGTAGAGATTAAAATCGGATTAGAATTGAAAAACTAACCGTTATTGTTGATTTTTATTAGACGAGTGGGCCCCAATAACGGCTATATTTTCAATTTTAATTGGATTTTGAGCTATAACTAACACGCCCATATATACATATTGCTTTGACTATAAAGCTTAATTTTCAAAAGTTCGTGCACAAGGTTTATACCGTTATCCCAAACAACTCTCTCACTCTCTCTCACACACGCACAGAGAACCTCACATTTCGTAATTGAAACTAGACAGGAAAATAGATGAAAAATGAGATGCGGTCATTCCTGAAATGTTAACCACTCCATCTTTTCATTAAATGTTAAATTCTTTTCATAAGGTTCATTCTTTGGAGAATTTCTATAAATGCCAATGTTGCATATACACAAAACAGAAACCTTTGTATTATTCTCTACTTGAGCCAACTAGTAACGT
Organism: Fraxinus sp. 1973-6204; assembly: GCA_903798365.1. Classification (NCBI taxonomy): domain Eukaryota; kingdom Viridiplantae; phylum Streptophyta; class Magnoliopsida; order Lamiales; family Oleaceae; genus Fraxinus; species Fraxinus sp. 1973-6204. The sequence continues at coordinate 5,573 of CAIGRR010059267.1, forward strand.
TATTTTGAGTCCATACACTTCCAAAATCTCCATACTGAAAACAATTTCCACACAGATTTCATTGTATCATTTGTGATATCTGCTTATACTTAAGAGTGAAGACTATGTTGCACAAAAAATAGTTTCTATGATGTAATGAATGTTATTTAATGCTGTAAAAAAATTTAAATTGCAGTTTTGTTGCTGTGTTGAAAAATTTCTTCCCAACTCTAAACAAGAAGAGATCGAGTACTGTAAGTTAGATTTCCTACACCAACCAAATAAGTAGAAAGGCTAAAATCAATTGACAAGCATCACAGATAGGGGTCGTAGATTGATTTGATTGAACCACTTTAAACCTCCAGTCAGCCAAAGCTTAACTGGTTAATATTTATCTAAGCAGTGTTTTGTTGGATAACTGAATTTATTTGTGCATGTTTGTGCAAAGAAAAACTTTCCTGCACTTTGTCCTTCGCTTTTGGGAATCTCTTTGTTGTTTTTATACCACAACTGAATATTTGGAAATAAAACACACGCCAACCCTTACAATTACTTTTTGTTGGAGTTTCTGAACCTTGCTTTTTCTTATGCTATCATACACCGCATATAAACTTTTATATTCGGTAACTAGTTTTCTGTTGCATTATTATATTTACTAGGCATCTATTCAACCCTCACTCTGGATACTAATTCTTGGAACAACACGTTAGCCGTGCTGGTAGGCATTGCAAGGGATTTTGAGGTGGGAAGCCACTTGAATTGGAATACGTGTGCTAATTATATGGAGATAATCCATACAGATCAACGTTCCAAGATACAGATTCATGTTCAAGGCAAAAAAAAATATGTTAAATTATTCGTATGAAAATAGTTAATATTTTCAGCTTTTATCAAAAAACAGAACTTGGAATCACAAATTTTGGTCCAAGAAATAACTGAGAGCTTCCCAGCAATAACTCAGCAAAGGATGGGAAAGGTGCAACATGCTGCTAAAGGCTAAAACCAAGTACTTCACAGCAATGATCAACCATTGACAACTACATACTAAAGGAAAATACAACCCAAGACCTTACCTCCAATACAACGACACCAAGTGCAACCCACTTGATAATTTTCCAGTGCTTCTCCAGAAACTCATATATCATATCAAAATTTCCGGTTTTGTCAGTTGGAATTTCCTGAGAAGAATATTTAAATGTAACCAAATTGCCTAAAAATTTCCGAACTGAAAATATGAAGATAACTGATACAACAAGACTCACCTCTCTCCAGTTTTTGTCAAAGAATATAAAAGCAGCTAATCCCAGTTCAATCAAGATCAACAAGATCAGCAACAAAGCATACTTTAATACCTTAAGGAACCAATCACACTTATGAAGAAGAATAAACAAAAGAAACCAGATGCATCTATCCACCACAATCCACACCTTTCACAATCTTGAAGTGTTAAATACATACCACAGAAAAATGATCGGTAGACACAGATAATATGAATTAAACATCCTCGTTAATGGTTGAAAAGCCATATTTCGTCGAAACGATGTTATATCATGAGCAAAGGGAAAAATTGAATCTCCAAAAATTGTCTTGGATATCAGTGAGTTAGCTGGAAAAGCCTGTGGTAGTAGGCTTAAAATGTTAACATGTTTGTTTGAGGAGGCTGCTAACAAATTGGATCTATGTTTTTTATGCTTGACCGTCAGAGCTCTTAACCAACTAAACAAAAGCTTCACAATGACGGCAAAACACCACATTAATTAAGAATGGTATCATCATTAGTCCAGTATGATAATAGCAAGAGTATTCAATCAAAGGGACATTAGAGATTCGAGCAAAATCATGTCAAAATTGCTTATACACCATCAGAAATAAAGGATACGCAAGTCAGGCAGCATCCATTTCGTGCAGCTGTTCCAATGCACCCACAACAGGAAATGACAAAAAGTATTACACCAATGCCGATAAAAGAATATATGAACCTGCATGTAAAAAATGTGATACGTAAACATTTAGCATTCCTTGAGTAAAAGATTATTCCATTTTTTTTTTTGATAACCGTGGATGTCCGGGCCAACTTGCGGGTACCTCGACTAATCTTACAGGGCCTGAAGTTTACGGTCGGATACTCACCTCAGTGGCATTGAGGACACTCGAACCGGTGACCATTGGGGAGCAAACCCAAGGTCTGACCAATTGAGCAACCCCTTGAAGTTAGTAAAAGATTATTCTTAAAAGACTAACTTTTCTCGTAAATAGGTCAAGATGGATACAGCACTCAGACTACAGATAAAATGAATCAGCCATGAAATCAGAAGAAAAATGGCTCAATATACTAAGCACCTAGTGCATCGCCAGACATCATACTGTCCCTCTCACCATAATTTGTGTAGGAATCAACCAGTCTTGCTCAAGATACCCTTTTTTTCGAATAGTTGGCTCACTGATTTTACAGAGTACGTACTTAATAGAATGAAATCCACAGGATTGAAATCCACATTAGAACCAGTAGAAAATCCGTCATGTGTGGTCTCACAAGAGAATTCCTAGAACTGTTGACTGTCACAATTTGATTATGCCATCCAATGAATTCTTTGGAGCCGTATTTTCATTGGAGCTGTATTTTGATCGTCACAATTACATACATTGATTTAAAGTTTTATGTTTGCAAAATATTTGTTCACTAGAACCCAAAACAACTAGGAAAAACTTGATAAAATAATACTTCCTCAGGAAAAAAATTCTGAAGTCATTTACTAACTCATTGGTTATGCAATCCACATTAGACTCCTAGCACGAAAACCACCATAGGAGGCTTCATGAGAGGCTCCCTGAAGCTGTCCTGCAGTTTAACGTTTCTAGCTTTTGATATTTCACAGCCAGAGCTCTCAAATAGTTGAAGCGCTTTAAACCCAATCTCATTAATGCACCTCTTAACAAAAAAGCCGATATCCTGGTACACTTTTTAAATTGAATAATTGCCCTTTGTTATTTAGGTTTTTATTAAGCTGGATCACTTTTCAAATTGAATAATTTCACTCTGTTATTTAGGTTTCTATTATTACAACAAAAGGATGCTTCAATGGGTTCTCAACCTACCTTCTCTAATAATTATCCTGGACAAAAGTACACTGTTCTAAAATAGCATACACAACAACCTCGTTAAGAATTTTGCAATCAGAGGGCACGATGAGGGGATAGGGCGAAGTGTTTTAAGTTGAGTTTAGAATATAAAAGAGATCATTACAATTGTGGATCAAAAGGGTGGGAGGGGAAAACTTCCCATGTCAACTAAACATGCAAGACTGAAATCTTGGACCACTGCCAACAGAACGGGAATAAAGAGTCCATTACTAGTGTCTCTCAGTGAGGAAGTAGACAAAAAGATTCAAAACTGCTAAACAACTGAAACCGAGGCAAACATATTATATACTAGATGTAAAATTTAGAAATGCATAATACAGTTGATAAAATTCAGGAGTTGTAATAATTTTTACAAAAAAATTGTTAATTTTACAACAAAAAGAGTAAAATCAGTGTCAAGGTAATTTTGGTTTAAGATTTTATATTCATTTCATAGACCAATCAAATCTTCAGACCCAAATATCAATACCATGTAACAATCCAAGACTTCATAAGAAAAGAGGACTCAAGAGTCAAGATGCACCAAAAATTAGTAAAATGTGATTAGTTTGTGCTTCATGTGTTTTTTCCACCTCGAGCTTTTTAACACCTTTTCTACACTTGTTTAAAGCTCAGAAATAAACATCATTCATCAAAGTAAGTGCCTAAGGTACACCTAGGTTTGCCCTTAACAACTATGTCAAGTGTCAACAGCTGAAGAAAGTTCTTTTTGATCAAACAGATTTGATGAGAACGAGGAATCTATAAGCATGAAGCAAGTTAAAAAACGAAAGAAAAAAGAACACTGTCAGCGGCACGTGTTAAATAAGGAAATACATCAAATGAAGGTGAATGAAATCATTAAAAAGAAGACCTCTCGCATAGTTTTATAGGGACGACATTTAAAAGAATTAAAACCAAATATAATGCTGTCAATACTCAGAGTATATGATGTAGCAATTTGTCTCACTATATAGCCTATATGACAGCTCGCCCACAAGGGACACCAAATTCCCATGCTAATCCCCATCCTTGTCAACTGATCCAAAAGCCTAATCAACCCCTATATAATAATTACTCCTACACTCTCAATTCTGGGTTGTATCTACGTAGGATTAATCTGAAGCTTTCTAATTTAATTAACTTCACTTTCTCGACATTGACTGTCTTCAATCCTTGCATGCTCACCTTGAACCCCATTGTATTTACTGTTATTTGATTTTTTATCTCGGAAAAATTGAAGAGATCATCCCTTTCGGTGAGTATTCTTTTGTTTGTTTTAGCAGATTTTCCATCAAACCAAATTTTAGATGCCCCATTTGTCCAACTCACGAAAATTGATAGCACCAAATTCCAATTCATAATTGTTGCTCTTTCTTTACATCCTTCAAAAGACATGAAATCACCTCAACTCAACAAAGGCTTATAAAGCATCAACTACATAGTTACATAAGATCCACTGCACTATCAAAAATCATCTACAAAGTGAACTATAAAGGCACTGATACTCCAGTTACCTCAGTTCATATCATTTAGGACCATATTCATCAAGGATCAACCAGATATATTAGTTCCATCAATTTTCAAAACCTGTGCATCTGACACATTTCTTGATTAGACACAAACCATCTGAAATGATTCTCCTAGAATTTATCTCTGACAGACGCTACCTTCAACAACTTACAAGGATACTCATTTCTTACTCTTTCTTCTTTGGTTACCAAATATCTACAATAACATTTTCATCTCAGGCTCTCAGCTAATATAAAATTTATTAGATGATATTTACTAATAGCTGGGCAGATTTCCATCACCAAATATATGGAATCCAATAACATCTCCCATTTAATAAAGGAGGAATAGCACAGCATAAACCCCCAAAGGCAGCCCTCCACTTATCCCATCTGGCTTTGAACTTTTAAATCATTCTTCATCACCTATATATCTCATATCCCCTTGCTTATTCCTAATTCAGTCAAGTTATTCCATGCTTCCAATCACCAAAGTTTAAATACTACTGAATAAAATGAGCTTGCCATCAAAATAAGATAGGCAAACAATATCCATTGTCCTCAAGAACAAACAGAACTCCCTTCGAATCACAAACCAAAACATTAACTTTCACAATTGGCTACATGTCATTCCAGATTTCTCACTCTCTAAAACCGTTCGTTCATATATAATCAAAGTTCTTGGATTTCTTCACTCAAGAATGCAGGTAATACTGAAATGTATTTACAAGTACATACAAGCAACAGGCGTACATAGTCTGGAAAACCAACTCAAGCATGCATCCTAATTTAGAATTGCAAACGTATCAAAATTATCAATAACTGAAAGCAGAACTAAATGGATGACCATACCAAGCTTTGGGGAGTTTATCGAAAATGCTATCAGCTAAAGACACAGCCATGAGCATCGGGCGGCCAAGCTGCACTAACTCACCCCCTGGAGGTGCAATGGGGACATCATCACCAGAAGATGCTGCATTTTTGTACTCCACAAAGAGGTAAATACCATAACCAACCATTGCCAGACCGACAAGTGTTAACAAGAAGTTCAGGAGCTTCAATAAGCACGCCCAAAAACCCCTACACGCCATTCTCTGCAATCGCTATTAAATATTCCCTTTATTTACCACGGCTATGTGAAATCTGTCTTTTAATACATCAAATGAGCTCCTCCACTTCCTACAACATAACCCACCAGTTAATTCATCATAAATAAATGGATTTCACTCAAACAAAGTCCTTAAATTTGTATAGCCTAAATTTAAAAAAGAGAAGCATCCCACAAAAAAATAATAAAAAAAATATCATGAAGCTATCAAGATTTGAAAATGACGGATTTTCTTCCAGAAATCCTTTTTCTGTCAACAACCCGGAAAAAAACAAGTAATAATACTCATAAATCAGGACTAAAATAACGACAATTATACAATTCAATAGCTCGATCGACAAATTATTAAGCAATGCATCGGATTTTCAATAGAAAAATAAAGGAAAAAGTCCAACCCAAGTTTTAACTAATAAGTACTCAAATTGAAAGAAAACAAGTAGAAAGAATAAAAAAACCAGAACACAACAGAATTCAACAATAATAAACGAATCTAACACCAGGAAAGAGGAATCAGGAAAGAGCTCGCACCCACGAGAGCTATAATTGTGAGTAATTGTGGATCGACAAAGAGGACCAATCCGTGGGATTCGAGAAGTGGAATGATAAAAGTTAGAATGGCTTTTGCGTTGTCGCCAGGTGGCTGTTGATTCGGGCACTTCCGTTTTTGCTTAGGTAAGTGTCTGGGTTGAGCTAACGTGACGTGACATTAATTA
>CAIGRR010059268.1:0-13582 GCA_903798365.1 Fraxinus sp. 1973-6204
AAATTTGAGAAACTTCCACACAACAGAAACCTGTTTTGGGATTGTAGATGGAGAAGAGCTTTCTTCTGAACTCCAAGTCAGCTAGGGGGATCCGAACCCATACCCAGGTTTGGCACCCGAATTTTTTACTCTTGGAGTTGAGAATCGTCCCAGCAATACTCGATACAAAAAGGATCGACTTCCGGTCGACAACATCATCAGAGTTGGAGCTCCGAATTCCAGCGAAAAAACACCAAAAGTCCCGTAGTATTCTGGTAAGGTAGAGTATTGCGGGTTCGGTTCTTGCAATGAATAGTTTATGAAGGAAATCGCGGGAGTGGACAATCTTATGATACAGACAGACTTGGAGTGTGTTTGGGAGAGATTAAAATCATATTAAAATTGAAAAACTAGTCGTTATTGTTGACTTTTATTAGACCAGTTAGACCCAATAACAACTATATTTTCAATTTTAATTGGATTGAAATCAATACCGAACAAGCCCTTGGAATGGAATGGAGGAGTAAAGAGATATGGTTGGTTGAGTGGAAAAATGGAGAAGACGGAGTGGTTGATAGCAAAAAAAATGAATTACGACGACGGAAAATCGCAACACGTGGCGTGTCATTTCTTTTCCTCTTTTATATTGTAGTGATAAATCATCATTTACAAGTCCTTTATTTCTTTTATACAAATTCTCTTGGACTCTTTTTAAAATCAATTCTATGACAATTAATTAAGAAAATTATTCAAATTTTAGCTTCTATTTGGGTTCCATTAAAATTATTATTTTTTCATTCTCTTTTTATTAACCACACATTTTTCATTAAAATAATATTACACATAAATTCAATATTTACTTTTCTTTTAACTACACATTCTCTAAAAAAATATTACTCCAATATACAATTTATATGAATGTATAAGCACAAGATACAATTTAGGGATGAGAACGGGGCGGGTCGGCCAATCCCACCCCCGTCCCGTCGGATATTTTTATTACCTTACCCCATACCCATACCCGATTAAAGCGGGATGGGACAGAATCGGGGCAGGGCAGGACGCCCCATTTATTTTTTTCTTTTTCTTTTTTATTTTTTTTATGTCTTTAGTTAGTAAATATTAATATATTATTACTTTTTTACTCATTTGTTAAAAACAACTTACGTTCTCTTTAAAATGATGATAAATTTATTATTTTTGTTTAAAATGATGATAAATTTGAAATTAATTTTAAACAGGGCGGGGACTATGTTTTCCGTACCCGTCCCGTACCCTCTTCGGGGTAATGATCTTCGCTCCATCCCCGTCCCTTGTACCCGGTTAGACGGGTAATCCCCCCATTCAGGGAGGGGCCCATGGGTATCGGGTTGAGCATGTTTTATTGTCATCCCTAATACAATTCCTCCTTGACCTTTGTATGTTTTATGAGCCGTTCGAACTAGTCATGTCAACGAGTCGAGTCACGAGTAGAAACTCAAAGCTCGGGCTCGGGCTCGGGCCTGTGCAAAGCAAGTCCGAGCTTTTTTGGATCCGAGCCGAGTCAAGCAAAAGTTCGACCAAAAAAATGAGGCTCGGCCCGAGTCGAGGCCGCTCTTTTTTTTTTAAACTTGTTATAAATCTATAATTTTTTATAATATATTTAAAATTTGTGTAATTTATACGTGTTATAAATAATAATTAAATATTAATATATAAAAAAATACATTTAAACTTAATTTTTTTATTACTCAGTCACGGACCGGGCCGGGCCTCGAACGCCACTGAATACAGTCGGTTATATACATTCATGTAAACGCTAAGACACTCCAGTTCTCTCCACTATTTATTCGCCGTTCGTCGTCAAGGAGTCTCTTCTAATGGAAGACAATAATCCCCCTGCCGCCACCGCCACCACGGAACCGAAGCCTTTCCAATCAAAAAGTTGGGCCGACGTAGCTGATGAGCCCGATCCGGAGCAAGAGGAAGCCGAGACCTCGGATGAAAAATCCGACCTCCAGTTGGATTCACTTTCCATCGACGAGTCCAAGAGAGTCAACACTAACCTCACCGATCCTGATGATTCCAGAATTGAAGCTGTATGACCTCTCTTTTACTGTGCAATGATTATTAACATATTTATATGATTGTGGATCTGCTTTCTGGGTTATCCTTAGCTCTTTTTTCAGAAATTAAAGATTTTGAGCAGAATTTCGACTATTTACAATCTGTTAGTTTAGAGTTTTATAAAGATTGGTATTCTGAGTTGATATCTGAATTTAATTAACTTTATGCATTTGTAAAATATTGCAAGGGATCTATCTTTTTGAATTTTTTGGTTCAATATTAGTGAAATTATGTGTTAACTTGGAATTTGTTGACCTCGGTATTGCATGGTGATGTAACCAACTGATCCGGCTTCACTCACGTCCACGTGGTCTAGCTCTTGCACACTTGGACAAACCATTAGAAGATGTGGTCTTCTCCAGCAGTGGGGAGCATCACGAATTGAACCTCAATCCGCAACCTCCAGCTTCACAGCTCAACTATGGAACTCTACCCAGCTGAATCAATTGAACTTGTAACCAAAATTAAAAGTAAAACAGAATTGGGGAGGGTGAAATGGATGAAAATAAGTAGAATGGGAGGTGAGAACTGAATTGAATCTCTTTAATTAGCAACTGAAAATTCAGAAAATGACAACTGATTTCCACCACGCACATGGCTGTATCTATATCTGTTCAGTACAAGTAAAGTTGGATTTATGAAGCCAAGAAAAACATAAAACATCTCTTCAATTCCTATTACAATTTATTTAATTGAACAAAAGCAAGACGGTGCCATTTTCTCTTAAATCAAATTTTGTTGTTTTGGATTTGAATTTCAGTAACTGCTGTTAATTCCTTCTTCTTCCTCCACTTCTGATTCCCTGCCTTTCTTTCCATGGCTGGTTCTTCTTCCCCCTTTTCCCCAATTGCTCCTCCCGTGACAACCCTCCCTCTCACCTTGATTTTGTCCCCAAGATCTGTAGACAGAGAAATGGTATTTGACCCAATTAGCAATTCCCAAGATGTGTCCTCTGGAAGTTTATCAGACCAATGAATGAACATTGTTCAGCCAAATGATTCCTGCATTTCACCCAATGAGATTCCAAAATGGAGAGTGTGTAACGATTGATCTAATCTCTCCTTTTAGACCACTAGTGAACAAAGAAATATAGTAGGATTTAGGGACATGAGGTAATGCGAGCATCCCTGTTATTTCAATTCCTCGAACTTCTGATATTCCTCTATAGTTCCAAGTTGCTTGATCTTATTGAAGCTTTTTGCTACTTCTTCTCCCGTCGTTTCCGCAAATCTCCTACAAAGTTCCTTTGAAAATAGATTCCAACTAGCTCCTGGGTGATTGGCTATGAATCCATCAAACCAGATGTCGACCTTCCCTTTCAAGTACATTTCTGCAACCCCTACTCGGAGTTCATCTGGTATTTGGTGTTGTTGAAAATATTTCCTGGCCTTTCTCAACCATTCCCTAGGACCTTCTCCCCTAAAATGAGGGAAATCGATCTTAGGTAGCCCAGTATTTCCCTTTAATTCACCTCTGGTGATAACACTAGTCTCATTTCTACTTGCTCCTGTTGTAGAAGTCACACTTCCAGGTTTCAATTCAACTATAGATTCCACTATTCCCTTGTTCTTCTGAATAGTTTTCAAATCAGCAAAGATTTGAGCCATAAATGCAACCACCTTCTCATACTTTTGGTTCAATTCCAGTACAGCATCTTCTATTTTCTCCTGCCTACTACCCAGTACTTGAAGAGTTTGGTCTGTGGATACAAAGTTTATTCTCCAGTCTGCTAGTAACTGCTTTAAAAGCTGTACCCAAATATGCCACTTTGAGATATAGAGGGTATTTGATGGAGATTAAAATTAGATTTTTAATAAATTGTGATAGAAGTTGTTGAAATATGTGGTTGAAAAGTTGTGGGACTCAGGAAAGATGTGGTTAATATTGATTGTTTGACTTTAACTTAAATTAAAATCTGATTTTAATCCGTACCAAACAAGGCTATAATTTTTTCAAATGTTCATCAATTACTTTCGATCTTGTATCCATCTCTAACAATTACCCAATAATATACGCTCGTTCTAATACCAATTTGTCACGTATTGAACCTCAATTTGCAATCTCTAGCTTCACAGCTCAACTACGGAACTCTACCCAGCTGAATCAACTGAACTTTTAACCAAAACTAAAAGTAACTGAATTGAAAATAATGAGAATAAGAAGAATGGAAGGTGAGAACTGAATTGAATCTCTTCAATTAGCAACTGAAAATTCAGAAAATGACAAGTGTTTTCCACCTTGCACATGGCTGTATGCCTGTATCTATATCTGTTCAGTACAAGTAAAGTCGGATTTTTGAAGCCAAGAAAAACATAAAACGTTTCTTCAATATCTATTACAACTTATTTAATTAAACTAAAGCAACATGTGCCGTTTTCTCTTAAACCAATTGCTGTCGTTTTGGATTTGAATTTCAGTTACTGCTGTTAGTTCCTTCTTCTTCCTCCACTTCTGATTTCCTGCCTTTCCTTCCATGGCCAGTTCTTCTTCCCCCTTTTCCCCAATTGCTCCTCACGTGAAAGGGAGGCGGCCTTGTGCACTTTTACGGTCAAGTCAATCAATAGTATATGTGTATTTAGGTGTGGGACGTGCGAAAGACGTGAGCCACAATAGTGTTTGGACATCGGGAGTATGAGAGAAAAAAATGAGAGTAATATAACAATTGAGTGTGTAAAATTGCTTTACCTTCAAATGTCATCAAGTGTAAACTTTTATAGTAGAAGAAGATGAATAATTACGTTAAATGAAATGATTCGTGGCCTCATCCTAATGGTCGAGGCATATTTTCTTAGGTGTCACTTCATCAATCATAGGTTGAGGGATATTTAATGTTCATGAAAAGTAGCCATCCTATAGTCCGACCTCGAAAAAGTAGAATGACAAGCCGATCGTTAGGTATCTGCTGTAGAGTTGTCACATCAATCATTCGTAGGAAGATCATTTTACAGAAGATCTCTTTAAAGTGGTGAAGTAGGAGATGTCTTTTCTCATTAAAGAGGCTAATTGCCTCATTCACTCCGCAGCAAGTTATAGCATCTCGCTTAGGACATGAAGGGTCGGTATCTACATGACGCCATCGGCTGGGTGATGTATTCCTTCGGCTACCTCATTATATGGCCTTGACTGGGCCAAGTAGAACAGTAATGTGGATTGCGAGACTGATTATGCTTGTTAGCTGGCTGCCACGTGGCCGTTGTTAGGAGCCATTAGAGTAAGCGTAATAGAATTAGGTTTCTTGTTTTTTTAAATTTCTTACTCCGTCAATAATTAATTGAAGTTTTCATTTAAATTCTCCATACTTTAAAGGTTTAATTTGGTTGTAGGTTTACTTCTTTCAGAAACTCTTCTAACCTTTTTGGTTCTTCCGCAGTTCACTGTTGGTTGTCAGTTAATTTTCATATTTATATATACTAGTCTATGACAAAAATGTTGCTCATTTGGACCATTTGTGGTATGCTTAGTTGGGGTATTGATATTGAAAATGTAGGTTACATCTGGTGACACTCCATATACATCAGCTAAGAGATTTGAGGATTTAAATCTGTCACCTGAATTATTGAAGGGTCTGTATATTGAGATGAAGTTTGAGAGGCCTAGTAAGATTCAGACTATTAGTTTGCCAATGATTCTAACTCCTCCATACAAGAATTTGATAGCTCAGGCTCACAATGGCTCTGGGAAGACCACATGTTTTGTGCTTGGTATGTTGAGCCGTGTCGATCCAAACCTCAAGGCTCCCCAGGCACTTTGTATCTGCCCCACCAGAGAATTGGCCATTCAGGTTTGTTGATTGTCATTTTTGGTAATATTGTTCATATTTACTGCTTGCTTTGGTACTTGGAAGGAGGGGGTGGGCATTAGAAGTAGGGATCACATGTACTTGAACATATGTTTGAATGCATTTGCAGTTATTTATATTTGACATTCAAACCACTAGAAGTAGTCATTTTTTTGGTCTGCCATTCTTGTTATATCGATTTAAGTTGATAACAAACTGATAGTCACAGGCAAAAATTGCTGTTAAGTCTTGAGGGTTCTATTAGAATTTGAGTGTCTACGTAAATTCAAGGAATATGATGGGTGGTTACCAATTTCAGTTCCATCAAAAGTTCTAAACTCGAGTCACAGTGTATGGTTCTAATAAATAGGTGCATGCATTCTGGTTGCTGTGTGAAGCTTTATTATGAATGTAACTCGTGAGTATTCTTAGTCTGATTATGAAACTGAATGAATTTTGCAGAATATGGAAGTGCTCCTCAAGATGGGGAAATACACTGGGATAACTTCAGAATTAGCAATACCATCAGATTCTGCAAACTACATACCAATTCATAAGAGGCCACCAATTACAGCACAAGTAATTATTGGCACCCCTGGTACGATAAGTAAGTGGGTAGTAGCAAAGAAACTGGGAGTGAGTCAAATGAAGATTCTTGTTTTTGATGAGGCAGATCACATGTTGGCTGAGGTAATTAACGTTTCGCTATGGGGATAAATTTACTCCCACCTATACGTACGATTCCTCAATTTCTTATGTTTGCTGCTTTGTTGGTTGGCTTTATTGAGTTCTTCTCAGTAATGTCTTTAAGCTGCTGCTTGCTCTTGTTCATCACCTCTAACAGACCTTTTGATTCTTTTAACTCTAATGTTAGATCAATGAACAAGACACTTATTTGGTGGAGTTAATTTTTTTTTTAATTGTTGATTAGCACCAACATATACTTGCAAGATCCTCTCCATACACATTGTTCTTGCTTGCTTTGAGGAACTGGAGGTTGAAAAATTAATACGGTCAGCTATCATTTTGTAGAAAAAGAAAAAGAAAGACAGAAGACGAACTTAATTTGATTGCTCATGCTTAAGGTCCTCATTTTTCTTCATATTTGATCCATGGAAGATCTCTCTCTCTCCTGCTGTTTCATTTTTTTTTAATACGAATTGTATTGTATTCTTGAATTGACTGTATTATGTTTCAACTTTGGATGGTCAGAAGGATTTATTATCCTCTTAACGTTGAAGATGTTCATCTGTTAAACTCTAATATTGGTGTAATAATCACAATCCTTGCTGTATCGTGGCACATGGAATACTTCTTATGTGGCAGTTCATGTTAAGACTCCTTGTGATAACATGCAGTGGGAGGATTATGAAGAACAACAACCTATGTCTTATGTCCATTAGATAGAGGATTATGACTTCAACATTTTTATTTTGCTTAGAATTACTATATATTTGATACCAATGTAAGTCATGTACTCCAGTTAGTTGAATATGTTATTTTCTAATTTTCTTATGGTTGAGAAATAGATGGCAGTCTATAGAAGATCTGTGTTATTCATGATTTTACTGATTGGGTGATTTTTTGGTATATGTAGAGTGGCTTTCAAGATGAGTCGGTGAAGATAATGAAGGCAATTCAAAAAGGCAGTTCCAATTGCCAGGTTGGCTAATTTACTGGATTTTTTTAACCATTTCTATGAAGAAATGTGCTATGATCTCCTGCTTTTATGTTCATTGCTTCTGAACATGTATTGTCTACTTCTTGATGACCTGATCATTGATGAAAAGATCAGCTCTTTTTTGTTCTGCCTCCTCCAGTGTTAATTTCTTTGAATCGCAATAATAACCTTATTCAGATGCAATTCTGTCTGCATTGAGACCACCTTCTGTATATAACTATATATCATTATATATTTGTGTGATTAGTATACAGCTGAACTGGAATTAACAACTTGCCTATTACGAGCTTCTAGCTGGTGGCTTTACCATTATAAATGTCCAACTAAAAGCATAGAAGGGAGGATTTCAATATATTGTACTTGAAAGCATATTCTGGCTTTTTTTATTGACGCCTTCACGTATGTCCTTTGTGGATTGCGTATTTGACCTTGTTTCTGTTGCCCGCAATTGTCACCAGGTGCTCCTATTTTCTGCAACATTTGATGATGCTGTCAGGGCCTTCGTCTCTAAAATTGTCAAGGAAATATTTGTTAGAGACTATAACCAAATGTTTGTTAAAAAGGAAGAACTATCTTTGGAGTCTGTCAAACAATATAAAGTGCAGTGTCCGGATGAGCGTTCAAAAATCATGGTCATTAAAGACAGAATATTTGAAATAGGAGAGAAGGTAGGGCAGACAATCATATTTGTCCGCTCAAGAAACAGTGCATCTATGTTGCACCAAGATTTAGTCAAGTATGGATATGAGGTTACTACCATTCAAGGGGCTTTGAAGCAAGAAGATAGGGACAGAATAATAAAAGAGTTCAAAGAAGGTTTGACTCAAGTTCTTATATCTACTGATCTTCTTGCTAGGGGTTTTGATCAATCACAGGTGATTCTCTCTTCTACTGTTATTCCTAATTTTTGAATGTATGATTTCCTATCTCGTATCGTGAAGTTGTAGAAGGTGGCTATTTATTTCCCCAGGTCAATTTGGTTGTCAATTTTAATCTTCCTGTGAGGTATGACAATCCTTCGGAACCTGATTATGAGGTATACTTACATCGGGTCGGTAGAGCTGGGCGCTTTGGCCGCAAAGGTTATTTCTCTTTCTGATTTTATTTTTAGTGCTTACTTTGTTTTCATTTTTCCATCGCACTTGCCTTTTGATAACATTTGGTGAATTCAAATAGCTCATGTGGAAGTCGCTAAATTTAGAATTTTCTCCCATAACACTTGCTTTGTTACCATTTTCTTTGTTCTAATTGTAGGTTATGATTTTTCTTGTCGGAATATGCTCGTTTGGTAAAGATTTTTTTATTTTTTTTTAGATTTTAAGCTGGTCGAACTTAATTTTTTAACCAAACATTTCATTGGATCCGCAACTTTTATCTATTTTTTAACCACACATTTCATGTGATCACCAGCTTATAATCTCAAAAAGCTTCGTCAAACTTGGGCTCAATAATTTCTTGAATCTATTATTTCCTTTGCTTGGTGAAACCCTGTGATTCTTTGTTCAAACTTCGAACCCCTTGTTTAAATATGTAATATTGTAGTCTTGAATTCATCATATATGCAAAAAACAGCCTGTGATGATTCAGCAATTCGTCATGTAATCCATGTAGAATTCTTCTGGAAGACGGGGATTCTTTGTAGCCTAGTCTGGTTGTATATACACTCTTTTTCTATGCAAATTCTGCAGCATGACACTCTTTTTTGTAATTTCACAGGTGCTGTATTTAACTTGCTTTGTGATGATAGAGATAATATGATCATGGACAAGATTGAGCAACACTTCAACGCTCAAATAACTGAGGTGAAATCTTGTACTTTTCTTGGGCAGAGTTCAGGCTATGTTCTATCTTTAATATTCTAATGTTTCACCTAGTGTACCATAAAATAGAGATTTTTTAGTAGATTGTTTTACAATTGTTTGTCGACATTTTCAAGAATGAATTTATTCATTGGTATAGTTTTGAGGGTAATTTTCTGAACCACAGTATATAACCAACATTCCAACTTTATGTGATGCAGTTGGGCTCGTGGAAAAGCAATGAGGATTTTGAGGAAGCTCTCAAGAAAGCAGGGTTGCTTTGAATGTTGGATGTGAATTGGGGGATGCAATGTATTTATAACTTTATCTGTTTTGTTAGATAATTTTTCTTCGAGCTAGAAGTCACTGAGCCGGATGCACTTTTGTGCTTTCAGTATTCGAGAAACTAGATTGAACACTTTCTTGTTGTCTCACGGGTTTTTGACGCTGAGTTTAGTGGATTAAAATATTGAAATATGTATAGATTTGGCTTCCTTTCTTCCTGGTTTTTAGTTGTTGGTGTTCATTATGTACCATTATGAAATTTTGATAAATCATTCAAACCGTTTTCTTCGATTCTGGATTTGAAGCCTATTTTCAAGCCTCAGCACTATATGCGCCAAGGTTTTATGCATTAGATCAACAGCTATATCAGTTTCACTGTTCTTAGTCTGAGTCGTTTGTTTAAATTTCTGCCATACTATGGAACATGTTCTTGGCCGTCAGGGTCTAGCCTCGAACGTTACTTTTGATAGCCACTTTTGCCCCTTACACTCGGTAGATTTTGGGTTAGGGCAGTCGAGTTTATGAGTCGCATTATTACTTTGCATTTATTTATTTATTGTTCGTCGATAAAATTTGTTGTTTTACTAAAGAAATTTAATTCTGCTGCTATGTTAAGATTCATGATTCCAGTTCTGATCAGAAAAATTTGGGGAAGGGGTGGCAGATTTCAATTAAAGAGAGTTGGCTCTAATCCAAATAAATTAATCTATTGAAAGTGATATTTTCACCAATATTATTAGAAGGGTTGGATGTGGTAATACTATATATACTGTGCTACAACTGCAATCTAATGAAGTGGTAAGGCCTGAGGTGACGTGAGGAGGAATCCTTCGGCATCACATGTTCGAATTCTAATTTAGTGGTCGGGTCTCCGTCCCTTTGGGGTGGACGGGGTTCCGCTGGGCTAGGTTCGTGTCTTATTGGCTTTCTCCTTCGTGTCCCTGCCACTCGTGCATATCCTTCGATTTACAATCCGTCTGACCGAGGAACCTCAGGCACAGGTGGGGCCGGGGGGGGTTCGCCTTCGGAACTTCCCCCTTAACAAAAGTACTCATGTGTACTTCCAGAAAAAAAAAATCATACTTTTCAATCTCTACGTTTTGACCGTAAGCCTCGATAATTACCAACATACATTTTGTCTGATTCAATAGTAAAAAATATTTATCCAACCAGATTTAAAGATCTGCTGCAGAGAGTTGGTCGTGTAATTACTTGGAGCACTAATTTTGTCACGCACCAATACCAAAAAAAAGAAAAAAGAAAAAAAAGAAGAAATTTCAATATATATTAAGTAGGATGTCTGTTGGAGCCCAAAAATTTCTTAACACTGCTCAATTAAATATGCATATAGAAAGTTCAACGCCCATTTAAAAAAACCTTCATGGTTTGCACGTTCCAAGCTAGTGGTGGCTTAGTGGTCTTCCACACAGTATTTGATCATAAATTCTTCTCTTCTCTATATATTTATCATACTATCTCCAGGCAGTATTCTTCATCTTCAATTAAATTCAAATTTTTGTGTGTTTGAGTGACAGAAATGGAAAGAACAAGTATTTTGTTGATTATTGCAGTAGCTTCTTTTTTAGTGATTTTTAATGGTGTGGCTGATGCTTTGAAAAAGGATCCTGAGGTATTTCAAGTTGGTGGCAAAGTCCTTTGCCAAGACTGCACCGACGGATGGAATGAATGGGTTACTGGTGCCAAACCTATCAAAGGTATTTTTTTCGCCTTCAAATCCACCTAACATAGGGTACGTGAAGTGACATGTCGAAGACATTTTAAATCAATAAATTCGTCTTTTATCTTTAAGAGCTTAAACTTCTGGACGACACGCCCACAAAAATTTTAAAGAAGAGAGATGATAGGCATTGAGTTAGTTTATATATGACTATGCAGGTTGCAAGGTATCTGTAACGTGTCTAGATGACAGGAGCAGAATTGTGCATTATGCAAGTGACTTAACAGATGATGCTGGGGATTTTGAGATTTCTGTGGAAAAATACACCAATGGGGGGAAGGAGCTCAAACCCCAAAATTGCTTTTTAAGGTTAGTGTCATCACCGGATCCTGTGTGCAACATTGCCACCGACTCTGCCGGCGGGAAGACTGGCGTGAAGCTCCACCACCCGACCGTTGTGTACCGGGACATTGTCAAGTATGTGCTTGGCCCATTCTACTACTCCACTCCCATGTGTGATGAACCTGATACTAGTATTATTGATTCTGGTGATGGGAAAGAAAGCAACTACTGATGTCTAGTCTGAATTGTGCTGATCAACAGTTGAATAGCTCGACCAAAGTCCATCAGTTGCACGTCCTCTTTTTTTGTTCAATTTGCACTTCTCTTGTTTTGATTAAATGATACAATGGAGAATCTTTTTAAGTATTGGATCATGTTCACTTCAACATGTTCTTTATAGAAGAGTTATAATTATGTAATTCTTTGTGGTTTCAGATGTTAATTAAAGATATTCATTGGTTTCTTGATGAAGTTGGCAAAAATGAGAATGTTAAGGTAGATAAGATTAAAATGAGAACATACCTCGTTGTTATCTGTTATATTTTTGCTTGTTATTGAGAAAAGCGAATCAACGTATATTAGACCTTCAAAGCTAGGCATAGAAAAATTGGAATTTTGGGTCAGAGCTGGAATTCATCGAGTCTGGACTACATAAGTCGTGAACAACTCGATTAAATGTGTACGAACATATGCAAGAGAGGGGCCGGGAGGGGGATCACAGTGAATTCTCTTAAAGAAAGAGTTTAGTCCATTGAACATAGAGGTGATCTCTTCATGTAAACAGTATCATACCAAGTCTCCTTTGCCTTATTTATGCTGACTACAACCTAATTCATCATCTACTAATCAAACGCAACTAAAAATTAAATGAAAATTATATATAAAAAATGTTTTAGTATGGAAGAATCCCATTTGTCTTCCCTTCGCGCAATCGTGAGAACGAACTCAATAACTTGGACGATATACGATCCAAATGCCTTAATGATTGTGCACGCCCAAGATACGATCTGCTCCTCATGAGCTCTGCTCTTAAAGAAGAAGATGAAGACAAAGACGAAGACGAAGACGAACAACCCCTTTCACTCTCCCTTTCTATATTAACCACAACATAAGACTGATCCATGGACAAAGACGAAGATGAACAACTCCTTTCACTCTCCCTTTCTATAGTAACCACAACATAAGACTGATCCATGGACAAAGATCTATTCAATCCCATTATCAAACCCCTCGATGACAACGACAAAGATGTTGGTGATTTCCTTTCCGCTGGCAATACCAGTGAATAACAATGGCGAAGAAGAGCAAAAGGTTGCCCCGCAGATGAAGAACCATTCTCTATTGTACTTGTATTTTCATGAACATGATAATTTCCAGAAGAAATCCCATTATTTCTTGTATTTTCTATAGCCGGCAATGGCACTGCAGTTGCCGTTTTATCATCATCTTCTTCTTTTTCTCCAGCAACAATGGTGGATCGACAAAGAGGGCAATTTACATGCGCCATAAGCCATTGATCTATACATGGCAAATGGAATGCATGCTTACAATTAGGAAGCAAACGCACCATATCTTCATCTTCCATTTCGCCTAAACAAACTGCGCATTCACTCTGATCCACATTTCGTTTTCTTAGGGATGAGTAGGCCATAACTGGGATTGTTTTGAGGACTTTCTCGTCCACGCCGGTTGGACTGGCTTCGCAGACGGGTTGCGCAGCGGCAGTGGCGGTGGTTCTTTGCGGCCTCAGGCAGTATCTAACCAAGACGAAATGGTAGACTATTATCGCTAGGGCTGTTGCAATTATTCCTAGCATGGAAATTAGCAATGGAGTAAAAAAAGTGCCTGTCGATGCCTCCGGTGGTGCGTTCAAGCTCTCCATGGATCATACTATGGACTTTGGATGTGATTTTTGGCTTTGAAGAAAGAATTTG
>CAIGRR010059285.1:0-21116 GCA_903798365.1 Fraxinus sp. 1973-6204
TTTGATTCTTTTTCGGGTCTTATATACGAATGTCGTTTGACGGTGACTTGATTCTAGTTGATCCAGAATCGAATGCACCTTCCATCATAGACAAAGAGAAGCAAGAGCAGTACAACAAATGACTAATGCACAAAACAAACAAGTGGTTCAAGTCAACGATAAGGAAATTGTTGATGGGGGAAACGTGCTGGTTGGAGATTTCATGACACCGCAAATTATTCAGAGTCAATCCAGCATTGTCTAGCCTCCATTTGGGAAGCCTAACTTCCAGTTGAAGACCAATCTCATACATCTATTTCACAATAGACATCAATTTTATGGTAGAGCTAAAAAAACCTACATACACATATCTCTCATTCTTGGAGTTGTGTCAACACTTTCGATATTAGGGTATCTCAGATGATGCTATCAGACTAAGATTGTTACCATGCACACTACGTGATAAAGTACTGGAGTGGTTGGACTCTCAACCTATTGCCAACATCAGCACATGGAATGACCTAATTCAGAAATTTTGCACAAAGTTCTTTCCACCGGCCAAATAGCCAAACTGAAGCATGACATAACTATCTTCTGCCAAAATGAATCAATATCTTTTGATGAAGCTTGGCATCGGTTCAAGAATATGCTAAGGAAGTGTCCTCATCACGGTATTAGAAAAAGACTCTAGGTCAAATATTTTTATGCGGGATTACTTCCATCATTTAAAAGCATGGTGGATTCTTTATCAAATGGTTCATTATCAACAAGAACCATTGATGACGCATTGAAACTATTCGAAATAGTGCGACTACTTCAACAATGTGGGCTTCTGAATGGGCGGCTCAAAGGAAGGTGCCGGCAAGGTGTATACGAGGTGGATGCTTACTCATCCTTGACTGCAAAAATAGTCTCATTATTCTATAAGGTGGAGAGCATATCGCAGACAGCTAACGTTGCACAAACTAAAAAGCCGAGATGTGAAGAGTGTGGAGCAAATCACAACACAACGGATTGCCCGATTTTAGCTCAAGGTATGGAACAAGTAAACTTCGTACAATGGGGACAACGTTAATAAACTAATACACATTTAGAAACCTACAACCCAGGGTGAAGGAAGCACCCTAACTTCTCTTGGGGTAGTCAAAATCAGAATATGCTACACGATCAATTTCAGCAGTCGGAGAAGAAGTCGCAGTTGGAAGAGATGTTCGGTAAATTCATGGAGAAAACAAATTAATGCATGGAAGCCAACAATCAGTTTATGAGAAAAATTGAAACAACTCTCTAAGATCAGAGTGCTACTATTAAAAACTTGGAGACTCAAATAGGGCAGATTGTACTATTTATAAATGGCAGAGCCCCAGGTTCGCTACCCAGCAATACAGAGATCAACCCCAAGGAACACGCCAAAGCAATAACCACCAGAAGCGAGGCACGATTGCCAAAAACTTATGTCAAAAGGCCTGCTACGAGTAAGGAAAAATGCCTTCTTCAGATGAGGAGCAAGTGGAACAGACTGAACAGACACCTGAAGCACATGCTAAGGAGAGTTCAAAAACATCAAATGTTAAGGAAAACATCCTATCAATCCTTACGAACCTCATATTCCATTTTCCCAGAGATTGAAAAAGTACAAGATTGATCAACAATACAAGAAATTCCTAGAGGTCCTCAAAAAATTACACATCAACATTCCGTTCACCGATGCCCTTATTCAAATGCCTAACCACGTCAAATTCTTGAAGGACATTCTATCTAATAAATGCAAGCTAGAAAAGCATGAGACAGTAATGTTAACTGAGGAATGCAGTGCTAGAATCTAGAAAAAGCTACCTCCAAAACTTAAAGACTCGGGGTGTTTTACTATACCTTGTACTATTGAAATTGTCATTTCGATAAAGCTTTATGTGATTAGGTGCGAGTATTAATTTGATGCCACTTTCTATTTTCAGGAAACTTGATTTGGGAGAGGCTAAAGCAACAACGGTGACTCTGCAGCTGGCTGATCGATCCCTTACCCACCCAAAAGGGATTATAGAATACATGCTGATTAAAGTGGAGAATTCATCTTCCTAGTGGATTTCCTTATCCTAGACATGGAGGAAGACAAGGAGGTACCACTTATACTGGGTCGACCATTCTTAGCTACTGGGAGAGCACTCATCGACATACAAAAAGGTCAGTTGATTTTGAGGATCGGCTAGGAACAAGTTGCTTTCAATACCTTCAAGGCCATGAAACTCCTAACTGAGCCAGATAGCTGTTTTCAGATTGATGTAATTGAAAAAGTGGTCTAAGACACATTTCTGCTACACAACTCGTCAAACACGTATGAAGCATGTATAGCTCCTTCCCAATCTACTCACTCTGACTCTCTTGAGATTGAGACATGTGCAAGGTTTTTGGAAACTAACTCACCATATACGCGAAAACGTCAGTTTGAGGAATTAAGAAATGGTCCTACAAGTCCACTACCATCTGTTCAACAGCTTCCAAAGTTGGAGCTTAAGAAACTACCGCCTCATATTCGTTATGCTTATTTGGGGGAGTTTTCTACACTTTCGGAGATTATTTTGAGCTTTGTTAGTGAGGTAGAGGAAGAAAGACTACTACAGGTACTCCTGAGAAAATAAAATAGTAACTGGATAGTCTATCGTGGATATTAAACGGATCAACCATTCACTATACATGCACAAGATTCTCATGGGAGAGAATTTTAAACCTTGTATAGAAGGTCGGAGAAGGCTAAACCCAAACATGAAGGAGATGGTTAGGGCTGAAGTATTGAAACTCCTAGATGCTGGCATCATTTACCTGATATCAAACAATGCATGGATCAGTCCAGTCCAAGTTGTGCCTAAAAAGAGTGGTATTAAGATGGTGTAGAATGAATTAATTCCCACCAGGAGTGTTGCAGGATGGAGAGCTTGAGTTGATTATCGTAAACTCAACACTGCTACTCGAAAGGATCACTTCCCCTTCCATTTATCGATCAGAAGTCGGGAAGACTGGTAGGGTATTCACACTACCATTTCTTTAATGGATACTCTGGATATAATAAAATTCCACTAGCACCCGATGATCAGGAGAAGACCACTTTTACTTGCCCTTATGGCACATTTGCTTACCGCAGGATACCATTCGATTTGTGTAATGCTCCTGCTACCTTTCAGGGTTGTATGATGGCGATTTTCTCTGAAATGGTGGAGAAATTCATAAAAAATTTCATGGATGACTTCTCGGTGTTTGGATCGTCGTTGATGAATGTTTGGAGCATCTGAGTTTGGTATTACAGTGATGCAAGGAGACCAACTTGGTGTTGAATTGGGAAAAATGCCACTTCATGATACATGAGGGCATTGTATTGGGGCATCTCATTTTAGCTAACGGGATGGAGGTGAACAAAGCAAAAATTCAAATTATTGAGAAATTACCGTCGCCTACATTAGTTAAGGGTGTTCGCAGTTTTCTTAGGCATGCCGAGTTTTATCGACTCTTCATTAAGGATTTCTCGAATATTACGAAGCCTCTGTGTAACCTAATAGCTAAGGACGTCACATTTCACTCCTTTGAAGAGCGTCTTATGTCTTTTAACACGTTAAAAGAGAAGCTTACTTCAGCAGCAATGATCATCGCACCGGATTGGAGTTTGCCATTTGAATTAATGTGTGATGCTAGTGATTACGGGGTGGGGGCAGTATTGGGACATCGGAAGAATAAGATATTTCACATGATATACTATGCAAGCAAAACATTGACTGATGCCCAGCTACATTATTCTACTACGGAGAAGAAGCTGTTAGCGGTGGTCTATACCTTTGACAAATTTCGGTCATATCTTGTGGGATCAAAGGTCATAGTCTACACTGATCATGCTCCCTTAAAGTACTTGTTGATGAAGAAGGACGCCAAACCAAGGCTTATTCGTTGGGTGTTACTACTACAAGAGTTTGATATGGAGATAAGGGACACAAAGGGTAGCAAAAATGTGGTAGCAGACCACTTATCTCGACTTGAGCCAGGAGAGCTGAATGATTCAATCGACATTAATGAGATTTTCCCAAATGAACAGCTTTTTAGCATGGATGGAGTGCCTTGGTATACTGACATCGTAAATTACTTGGCAAAGTCTATCATACAATCTGATTATTCTAGTTAGGAGAAGAAGAAGTTCTTCGCTGACTTGAAATATTATTTTTGGAAAGATCCCATTCTGTATAGACAAGGAGCGGACCAGATTATTCGACGATGTGTGCCAGAGGAAAAATTCCCTAAAATATTGGAGCAATGTCACTCATCTGCATACGCAGGTCATTTCAAGGCATCCAAAACAATAGCAAAAATTCTACAATTTGGGTTTTGTTGGCCTTCAATATTCTAGGATACTTTTGAATTTGTAAACATGTGTGATAGGTGTCAACGCACTGGAATATCTTGATAAGGAATGAGATACCTCTAAACAACATCCTTGAGGTGTAACTTTTTGATGTATGGAGAATTGACTTCATGGGACCATTCCCACCATCATTTTCGAATCAATACACACTGGTTACCGTTGACTACGTCTCTAAGTGGTGGAAGTAGTAGCATTGCCAACTAATGATGCTAAGGTGGTGATTGAGTTTTAAAAAAGTATATTTTCATCTATTATGGTACTCCTCGGGCTATAACCAGTGATGTGAGCAAACACTTTTGCAATTGTCAATTTGAGTCATTGTTTGCTAAATATGGCGTCCGGCGTCGTGTAGCAACTCTATATCATCCTCAAACCAGCGGTCAAGTTGAAATCTCTAACATGGAGTTGAAGAGGATACTTGAGGTAACAATGAGCTCTTTTAGGAAAGATTGGTCTAAGAAGTTTGACGATGCAATATGGGCTTACATGACATTGTTCAAAACACCTATAGGCATGTCTCTATAGGTTTTTGGGAAATCATGTCATTTGCCAGTTGAGTTGGAGCATCAAGCATACTGGGCAGTTCAAAAGAGATTGTTGCAATTGAATGAAATGGTTGAATTCCGACTGGAAGCGTATGAGAATGCAAAACTTTATAAGAAGCGCACCAAAAAGTGGCATGACATGAATATTCATAGATGAAAGTTTGTGGTGGGACAACAAGTTCTGTTATACAACTCGAGACTCAAGCTATTTCCTAGACAATTGAGGTCAAGATGGTCGGACCATACACAATCAATAACGTGTTTCCATATGGAGTAGTTGAAATCACTCACGATAGCAAGGGAACATTTAAGGTGAATGGACATCGATTGAAGCATTATTGGAGCGATGATTTTCCAAAAGAAAATTCCACCATCTATCTCAGCACACTAGAGTGAATCAACCGAAGTACAGTCGAGCTATAGAATATAAACTAGCGCTGGTTAGGAGGAAACCCAACATATTCTTCTCTTTTATTTATTTCACTTTATGCATTAGATTCCCCATTTATTTTTTGAGTTTTTATAATTTTCAATAATTTTGAGTAGTTCATCGTCTTTACAGGATATAAGNACAGTCGAGCTATAGAATATAAACTAGCGCTGGTTAGGAGGAAACCCAACATATTCTTCTCTTTTATTTATTTCACTTTATGCATTAGATTATGAATTTTTCATATTTTAGAGAAAAATTAGTCATATTAGGTCATTCATCGTCCTTAGAGGTCACTAAGAGTCTATGTATGGTCCAAATTGGTTTTAAATGTGTTGTGCATAAGTTTGGGGGTGCTAGAATGGTATTTAGTTGATTCGAGAAAGTCACACATTTCGAGGTTAAACGATCAAATTTGAGCTTTCCGGGATCAACATGTATTTTCAAGTTTGAAATTGTTTTTAACCAAATTCATGGCACCCATGCACCCCTATGGTTTAAAATGTGTTTTGATAAATTGTGGGGGCGTGGGAAAGCCGGGGTGCATTGTGGATTGAAAATTGAGTTCTTAGTGAAAATTGACCAAAAATGAGTTTTCAAAGAGTTGAGTATGTTTTCAAAATTTTTAACGTTTCACTTACTCATTACATTTATTTGAACTTGTTTGTACGAAAATCGAGGCCTGGGGGTCTCGAAAGGTTGTAAGTGAAATAAAATTTTTGTAACTGGCAAAATCGTCTTCCCGGTAGTATATGCGACCGCATAGTACTACCAAGCATGCGGTAGCATGCAACAAATCGGGGCCGAATTTGGTCCTGACTAGTTCTATGCGACCATATGGATTTGTTTTATGCGGTCGCATAGAACAAAATTAAGCTCCCCGTTTTTTTAAAACACACGCACACCACTCCTCACTTCTCGCACACGGTCACTCCAACACTCATGCACACGACCTACAAACACAAGTCATCACTCACTAATCCTCTTGTTTCCATTATATTTCATCCAACCATCAAGGTATGTCATCCATCCCTCTTTGCCATTATTTTATTAGTTCATTTTGGTACTTTGAGCATGCAATTGGATGTTTAATTGAGGAGTCGGACATTAGGTAGTTGATGGAGTTCCTCATGTTTGGGTTGTGTTTAAAAAGAAATTAAGGTTGGGTTCATAACTTAGGTGTTGCAATCTCCATGGAAAATGTAGCGTTTGCAACGTGTTCGATAAATGCATATGAGGAATTTGGGTGGACTTAGGGTTCATTTAGAGTTTGACATTGTTGATATACATTTTGGATTGTTTTTTTGTGTTGTTGTTCTTTGCCAAACGTAACTAGAAATACTAAACCACAAAGGACCATACATAGGCATGACATGGCTTGGCACACAGCACTTTACGTCTCTCACTTCGTCCATTCGTTTCCTAATCCAAATAATGTCCGTTTGACCTCAAATTTGAATATGTGTGAGACTAATATACACTCTTTATATGTTCGGAGATTGCTCTGAGAAATTTCAATTTTTCTCGACGGTGTCCGAAGACGAACTTACTTGGTCGAACATGATTTTAAATGAAAAAATTTCATTTTTTTTTTATTGATATTGGGTTTATCCACTACATTTTGAAAATTTTTTATATAGTACCCATCCTTCATTATATATTTTGTAGAGCATGGCATCATTACATCGTTTTATATTTTTTTGGTCAGTTACATGACATCTTTGATTACACAAGTAGCATGAATGCTTTGACATAAGTTTAGGGATTTGGTGCTCATCTTCCTATATTATCTTCAAGTATTATAGCATTCATTTATGCATCATATATGACTTACATGTTTCAATTTCCTTGTGTTGCAGAATGCCTCCTAAACGTATCTCCAAAGGAAAGGACAAAGTAGCCTCCACTTCGGGCACTAGACGAACTCGAGGACCTGAATGGAGCATACGATGATTTTTAAATCAAGATGCCATCACTCGTTACTCTGATATCATTATCCATTGGGCACTGCTTCCAGAGAGACCGGTTAAACGGGAGTATTTTCCCAAATTCGAAATAGTCACCTTGGTCCATAACTGTGGTTGGGAAAAAGTCATAGAACGATCACATCCGGTGTATGGGGGACTAGTTCTATGCAAATTTCAACATGGACATGGACACCCCTTGGTCCGAACATCTACATCAAACATGGTTGTATGATAGGTGGATTATGTTTACACCCGAGGTCATACAGACTACTATCAGTTGACTTGTGATAACATTGCTCCTATTCTCGGTGATTTCCATTGGAGCACGATCGAGGGAATCTATTTGGGTGTGAGGATGCTTGGCCATTAAAACTTCTGCGTGGCATTAGATTGAGCTTACACCGTCAATAGCCATTCTTTAGTTGTTTATTTGCGACAACATCGAGCCCACCTCACATATGACCACATTTATCGATCTAACAGACGGTTTACTCTATCACTTGGTGAGAGGATGAAAGATTGATTTAGCCACCTTCATTTATGATCAGATTCACTCTCAGGGTGTCTGGGGAGATTGTCACCATTCTTTGATTTTTTTTAAGTCTAATCAGTGGCATTTGCAAGAGAGCCGGTGTTACTATCCCATCTGGGGAGCTTCCCGAGAAGCCTAGCCCCTTCATTAAATAGACTACCTTGGAGGCTTAGGATCGAGTTAAGGAAAAATATAGAGAAAAGCAACAGAGGGTGCACTTGAGGCAACAATAGGTTGTACATGATCAGGGGGTTGAGGATGTCGAGATACCTAAGGTACCACCACCACCGACACATCTGGATGTTGATAAACAGTTGTTGAGATAGATGTTCATTACTATGACTGGTTCTAGTAGAGATATCGAGAGTCTTAAGCAGGATGTGGACGCCATGGGCACGGATCTCCAAACGGTGAGGAATCACATGCTTAGCACTAGGAACTTCACTTCTACCACCATTCCGGAGTCTTTAGCTGCGAGACGAGAGGTTGAGATCCTGAATGGCCAGTTGAATCATATGGGAAAAGTTGATGGGATTCAACCAAGGGCTAATGAGACTTAGGATCGCTTGGGTAACATCAAGACTGAGGTTTGGGATCAATCTCTTCACATTCAGGGCATGCAGGCCAAGCTTGCATATCAATTAGAATTAATGAGACAGATTCTTACACGACTCCCACCACCATCGATCGATGGCGCATCTGGTTCTAATTTCCATCACCACCTCTGTACTGATCAGGGGAGTATTCTGAGCCCCTTTATCTTTATCTTATTATAATTTGTCCTGATTGTTATGCAGTCTTTCCTACTACTTGGTGATATTCATCATGACATTGAGGACATTGTTTGACATAAGTTTGGGGGTGGTATTTGTCATATTTTGCTACAGATTTGCGTGATTGTGTGATTATGTGAAAAAAATTTAAAATTTGCAGTTTTCATTTAGTTAATTTCAGTTTCTATTTGTTTGTTTTCTAACATTATATTAGAGTTTTGTGTGCTTGTGTGGGTTTGATAGCTCTGTCGGTTATGATGTTAAATATTGGAATATATATGAATTGTTAATAATGAGAATAGTGTGCTATTAGATTAACTAAAGCTTGTTAGTGTAAAACTTGGCATTTTCTATGCACAATACTCATGTTTGACATATTGAGATGGTGATTTGGTTCATTATTTAGAAAATAGTTGAACATAGTATATAAACCTGAATAACCTTCATCGTATGAATTTATAATCCAATTGTAGGGTGGTTTGGAGATGGTTGAGTTGTTATAGGGGAACATTAAGATGAGTAGGAATCCGTGCATGATACTAACTTGTGTGAACTGTCTAAAACCAATGAGACGAGGGCGAATTGAAAGTTTTAAGTTAGAGTTTAGTTTTAGAAACTGGATGTCTAAAAGAAAAGGGCCATTACACTAATCTTTGAGTAAATAAAAAATCTTTTCGAGCATGTATAACTTGAATGATTAAGCCTGTGAGGGTGGTTGAAAACCTGGTGCCCTATGGTCATCTAACTTGGGAGTCATCGGTCTAAATCTCGTTACATGTGTTATATAGAAAGCAAATGAGAAGATGTTATGATAAAAAAAAGATATAAAAAAATTGCATTGATTAAGCCTTAGACATTTGATCGATAGAACTATACCTTTAATTAGAGGCNTTGGGAGTCATCGGTCTAAATCTCGTTACATGTGTTATATAGAAAGCAAATGAGAAGATGTTATGATAAAAAAAAGATATAAAAAAATTGCATTGATTAAGCCTTAGACATTTGATCGATAGAACTATACCTTTAATTAGAGGCAAATAACATAATTTAGTCTTAAAGGTTGAAGCGATCAAAAATAGAGGAGAATTTCAACTTGTTGAAATGAGAACTTGTAATAGTAAGACCTATCCAACCTAAGGTAGGGTAAGGACTAGAATTCAAAACGTTCAACTAGGGATATACCCCTGGAAAAAATAAAAATGAGTGAAAAACATAAATTTGGGGGGATGTGTATCTCTCGAGCGAAGTAAGAAAATATTTGACTACTATGGGCAAAGTGTTGAGCTAATCATAATCTTAATATGTTGGTATGAGTTTTCACACACACACACACACACAAACATCAAGAATGCATGTAACATGTGGAGATTGATTTGATTTTGCACTGTTGTAGTTGTTCATCTTGCTTATTACTAAGTTCCAATGCTGAGACACTACAGGTTGTCAAACCATGTTTTATAAAGATTTAAGTTACAATTTTGTTTGAGAACAATCAATAGTTCAAGTTTGGGAGAGTCAATAAGTGTGTTTTACACACTTATTTCATGCCATGAACACAGACAATTGTTTGATAGTATGTTGAAATATAACTTAATTCTATGTAATGTGTTTTGCAGGACAATGTGATGAATGTGGCGGAAACTATGAGAAACAAAGTGAAAATGACTAAAAAGAAAGAAAACCAAAGTTCACAGACTGAGTTGCAAATAGTTGAAAGATGACACAGAAGATGAGTTGGTGATGTGAAGATGACAAGTACCAACTGAGCATTGGGATGAAATATTGGAAGAAGAAGATGGGGAAAAAGAAGTCGAGATTGGCGAAAGGAAGTTTGAGGACCAAAATGCAAGAACTTGGAATTGGTCATTACTATGTGATTGCATAGCACAAGAGTCTATGCGATCGCATAGGTCATTCTAGGAAATAAAGATGCCATTTTTGTTCTAATATGCGGTCGCATAGTATAATTTTTTGGCGAATTTTTGGTTTCATTTTTTGAGTGAAATACCTATGGAAACAAATCTTGGGATGCGTATAAAAACCCTAGAGCCATCCAGAACATAAGGGTTTTAAGAGAAGAAACGAGGCAAGAACAAAGAGAGCAACATTACGAAGCGAAGATTATATTCAAGAATCGAATTGGTGATGTCGTTCTTTATTTATTTTTCTAATTTTCTTCATTCTACCATGTCAGGCTAGTTTAATTATGTACTGGGGTTAAATGAACTATGTAATATGATTCTTAATTTTCATGTTTACAATTCTTGACATCAAAAATACGTTTGGATATTTGAATGATTCATATGAATTCTGTTCTCCATAATTATTGTATACGTAATTGTGTGAGTTTGGTGGCATGTTTCATGCATTCGAAAGAAAGGAAATAGGTTTGATGCGGTATAAATCATCATATGGTTTGATAGGGGATATGAATATACCGCTATCCCGTATGTAAATATTTAAGTGCTCATAAAAATGCATGCATTCTTATATGTTCACATCCGTCATAGAAAAATAGTTGGGTCGTATCTTGGAATAAGTTTTATTCAACTATACTCGAGAGAGACTGTTAAATAGTTTAGGAGTATTGATTCTTCAACATTTCAATCGTGTGTCAATATGTAGAACTAGGTTTTAAGAAGATTATTACATAGAGATTCTTGATCCTAGTATATTCATTCTACATTCGAAAACTCCAACTTACATTTAATGTCATTGGCATTTAATTTAGTTAAATCATTTTTACTCACATACTTGGCATTGTTTTAGTTATAATTTCATCACAACAAAACGTTATTTTATTCTAGTCTCGGTTAAGGTAATAAGAATTGAACTAATCAATCTTTGTAGAACGATACTCGGACTCAAAAAGTCCACTTTATTACTTGTTAACGAATCGTACACTTGCGGTGATTTTAATTCAAAATATATTTTCGTGAACACCTTTCTTTCCCTTAAAGAATCCATGTATGCTCCCTGTTCAAAGGATAGGAGTATGTTGGTGTAGTAACACATTCCACAACCTCTCAACTAAACCTCTTAGGAATCCCAAATAACCGAGCCATAAACCTTCCTTAGGTCAACCTTTAGAATGCATCTTGGAGCAACCCTCTTCCTATTGTACTGTCTCATAAACTCTTGGGCAAGATAGATGTTCTCCCTCATACTCCTACCTTCAACGAAAGCAGCTTACTCTTGATCGACAATGCTCCCCAAAATTGGCCTCAACCTAGAAGTAAGGATTTTAGTGATAACCTTGTAGAACACATTACAAAAAGAGATAGCCCTATAATCTCCAACATTCGACGTATGACTAGACTTCGGCACCAAACCCATGACCGTGCGATTAATTTGTTTGAGTAGAGCTCTCGATGAGAAAAATTCTTTGATAGCCCCCACAAAATCCTCTCCAACAATCCCCCATGCTTTCTTGAAAAAACACGAAGTGTAACCATCCAGACCGGGAGATTTATCCTCTCCAATATCAAAAAGCGTTTCCTTGATTTCTTGGATAGAAATGTCCTGAGTAAGTGAATTACCTTGTTTCAATGTTACCAAGGGTCCATCCCTCAAAATATCAAGCTCAATGGGCCTAACAGGGCAGCTAGTACATCAAGTTATTGTAAAATTGAACAAATTAATGAGCGGCCTGATTTTGCGAAGTAGTGTAACTCCCGTCCTCCTTTAGTATGGTAGCAATAATTTTTTTTCTCCAGTTCCTCTTTACCACCAAATGAAAAAATTTGGTACACTCGTCACTATTCTTGAGATAATTGAACTAAGCTTGTTGGAAATAAAAAGCTCCGTTCCGCTTCTCATAATCCCACCGCTTTCTTCCTCAATTGTGCCACCAAAAATTGATAATATGAGTTAGCGGGCTGATCATGAAGCTTTAGTTGGGCAGCCTCCAACTCTCCCTTAGCATTGTTTACTCTCATAGAAATGTTTCCAAAATGTTTGATATTGAGCTCCATCAATGCTCCTTTCAAGTTATGTAACTTCTTGCAAAACACAAAATATTTTATGCCTACGATGTCAAAATTCCAGCCTGTTTGTACAAGTTCATGAAAATCCTCATGATTCGTCCACATGTTAAATAATTTAAATGGCTTCCTGGTGCTCTCATCTCGTTCCCCAATAGATACAATACATGGAGAATGGTCGGAGGCCGTTAGCATCATCTTGCATCCAAATCTCACTCACCATAGCTCTATCAATTTTACTCCAAACCGAATTATTAATCCAAGTGTAGAGGCAACTAGTGGACCATAAATCTGTAAGACCAACATATAGTCAACATTGGCAAAAGCTTTAATTTCATAGGGAGTAACCTCCACTACATTACTTTTCTCATCATATTTAAGCACATTGTTGAAATCTCCAAGAATCATCCAAGGCAATGGGACATTAGAGCTAAAATCCATGATGTTACTCCAATGTAGCCTATGGGAAAAGATTGCATGGAAAACATAAATAAAACTAACATGAAAGGTGTAGGGTGTAAACTTAGCGATACAATGAATGATTTGAGATGTAGTCTCCAACACTTCCAATTTGACTTTCAAAGGACTCCACAAAACCAAAATCCACTCGGCTTGATGTGTGTGAAAATTGTTCATTTGCATCAATTCGTTGAATTTGTTCCACATGATTCGGTCCAACTTTTGTGACAAGTTTCATCTCCAAAATGCCAATTACATCAATATTGTGTTGCTTGATGAAGTTCTAAACCCCATTTTGTTTTAGGGGTAGGTTCAAACCCCTAATATTCCATGAGGCAATCTTCATAATGATGAAGCAAGGGAAATTGCCTTCTTCTTATCCTTTGTAGCCACAACGTTCCTTTGGTCATTGAGCTTTCCTTTCAATTTTTCATTGCTTGTAGTAATGGAGCCATCCACCAACTGATTGTCCTCTATTCAAATTGGAGTTGTGCGATTCTTGTTCAATCCCCTTTTCTTGTTAACTACTTAAATGAAAGGTCCCCCATTTTGCTCCTCAAATTGCTGTCCATTCTGTGCTTTAGCTTGCTGTCCATCACACTGTACATCTTCCATTTGCTGCGACCACTCTTTAACTGAATTCTGTCTAATCTTTTCCATCGATGTTGCCTGGTCCAAGACTTCCCCAACACAAAATCTAGCCTAATTTGATTATTATTTCTCACAGAAAAACTGTTTTAGTGCACCAGTCTTTCTACCCGCTGCCAATCTATCACCCACTTTT
This sequence comes from Fraxinus sp. 1973-6204, assembly GCA_903798365.1. Classification (NCBI taxonomy): domain Eukaryota; kingdom Viridiplantae; phylum Streptophyta; class Magnoliopsida; order Lamiales; family Oleaceae; genus Fraxinus; species Fraxinus sp. 1973-6204. The sequence goes on from CAIGRR010059285.1 coordinate 13,852, forward strand.
GTATTTTGTAATTGAAACCGATTGTGGAGTGCCCAAACACTTTGCAAGAACCGCAAAACTTAGGCTCATGTTCAAATAGGATGTCTTGCTCCCTAAATATTCCATTAGGAAGCTTAATCTTTACTACCCTTACGAGCTCAATAGACGCATCAACTTCAACAAGAACTCTCTCATAGTATATTATATCTCTAGTGGATGTGAGCTTATAGGTGGTGATAGGTTTACCCACAAAACACTAGCTCCCCAAAACTCCAAAGGCAATCCCAGTAAATTGATCCAAATCGGCATCGTACTCACTTCTTTATCATCGAATTCAAAAAAATGAGGGATCGTTTTAAGCATTAACGGTCTCCCAAAGACGAAATAAGTCTCTCCATGCAATACCTTAAGTCTTTCCGAATCCGTCTCAAATTTGAAGACCAACCTCCTGCTCATGTGAACATGATATTGGTATTTAACCTTCCAAGAGTCACATAGTTGAAATAGTGCCACTTTTCCCGGGAATCGATCAGCAAAATACCCAACAAGACCATAACCCCACCTCTTCAATATTCTCAGCATTTGATTCACATAATACCACTTCATCCGAAGAATTATCACACTCTTCCAACTTCATGCCTTCATCAAAACTTCGATTTTCCTTAAATAGGTCGACCCATGATGCTTTGGCAATCTTATCTCCCTCAATTGTAGCATGCTTCTTAATCTAAGGTTCACCACAAGAACTCCCCAAATCTCATGTCTTCCACACGAGACACATTTAGCGAATCAGAAAGCACTTCATCAAGACTATCCTTAGCAACATTAGCATCAATTTTGGACTCAAAAGTGCCTATAGGAGACTTAGTAATATGACCGTCCAGGAACTCCACTTCAATAGCATTAGATGGACCAAGCTGATTTTTATCCACAAAACTAACATTTGAGTGGCCCAGATGATTTTTAAGTGGAGGCAATCCACTTTGATGGGCCAAACTATGTTTTTTCTTGCCCATAACAGCAAGTGGGATGGGCAGGTGTTTACGTGGCCCAGCTGGGCAAAAAGTTTACGTGACCAAGTGGAGGTAAACCCAAGCTGAACGTGTCAGCCAAGGTGGGGAGATGGTTTAAAAAGTTTAGCCCAGAATAGATAGAGACAAAACTGCACCCAGTTGCTTGACCAGCCGGCTATATCCCAAATAATATAAACAATTCAAATTTTGAGATATTATCCTCAAAATGGTAATATCCACAGCACGAATCAAAAGGATGCAGCAATATACAATATTACTTTGACCAAATTCGAACTTTGAATGTGCATATTTAAAACTTCGAACGTTCAAACTATGAAGATGAAGGATGAACCCAGAAACATTCACCATGAATGTGAACATGTTGGATAATAAAACCGAATGCTAAGCAAGCACCTGGAATACCACTGCCTAAGCTGAAATTCAGTCCGTCCTTCAAATGATGAAGTTGAAGCATACACCTTCAACCGATAAACCCATAAAATCTGCAAATTCCAGGTAACCAAAGCTCCAAAATAGCAAACCACCTAACTCCTCAAGTAAGTGGCTATTGAAATGTATATATGAGATGATGTTTACCGGATTGAGAGAAGTTACCGTATTTGCTCTTACTTACCGGATTGACATAAGTCACCGGTAATCAATGAACTTACAGTACTCTGATGCTTTCAATGGTGGGAGGTAATCAACAAGCATCACTTGGGATTAATCTTTCTCAAGTTGCTCCGGTGAAGTTGGATAGGAATAATTTTCTTCTCTGGAAAAACATGGTTATTCCAATCATTAGAGGGCATAACCTTGAAGGTTTCATTACCGGAGCAAAAATTTGTCCAGCTGAGTTTCTAGCTACTCAAACCACTGGTTCTGCTGGCACTACTATGGAAATGATTCCAAACACAGATTATACAAAGTGGATGTCCACTGACCAGCTATTGATGGGCTGGTTATACTCCTCAATGACACCAGAAATAGCCATGAGAGTAATGGGGTCATCAAGCTCCTGTGAACTCTGGAATGCAGTCCAGCAAAGCTTTGGAGTCATGAACAAATCAAGGATAACCTTCCTTGTCAGTGAGCTTCAAGGGCCAGAAAAGGTTCCATGACAATTGATCAATACCTCAACACCATAAAACAGCTAGCAGACAGTCGGGAAATTGCTGGAAAAGTTGTTCCTCATGGTAATCTTGTTACCCAAGTGCTGGCTGGCTTAGATGAGGACTGCACTCCTATTGTAGTTCAAATTAATAGTAGCGAATCAATCTCTTGGCATGAACTACAATCAGTACTTATGACATATGAAAGTAGAATTGAACATCTGAATGTTGTGAGAAATAGTCTCGCCTCAGTTAACTTAAACCAATCATCAGCCAATTTTGTGCACAGATCAAGTGCAAATGGAGGTAGAAGGTTCAGTTACAGTAGAAGAAGCTACTACGACAGAGGTGGTAGAAACAATGGAAGAAGAGCAAGACTTGCTGGCAGCAAAAGACCTTGTCAAATCTGTGGAATGAGCAACCATTTTGTTGATAAATGGTTCAATTGCTATGATGTATTCATGGAGTTCACTCTGGCTTTTGTGTTGTTAAGGACAAAATTTCGAAGAAGGTGCTGCTGGAATAGAAGCTTAAGGATAGACTATAACAGTTTCAACCTTCAAGTTGAAAAGTCCTACTGTCAAGAGTCTTTTACCCAAAATAAATTGAACTCCTATGTTTTTGCTGCTAAGTCTAGAGTATCTGAGGCAATCACCAAAAATGAGTCTCAATTAAAACTATGACATATGAGACTTGGACATCCATCAAGTTCTGTAATGTCACAAGTTCTCAACTCATGTAATGAAAAGTTTAATTTTAATGAAATCAGTCATTTATGTGATGCCTGTCGGCTTGGGAAATCTCATTCCTTGCCTTTCAAACTTTAAACTCTCGAGCCTCAGCTCCACTTGAATTCATTCACACAGATGTGTGGGGGCCTGCACCCATTCAATCCACTTCAGGTTTTAGGTATTACATAATCTTCATTGATGATCATACCAGATATACCTGGATCTATCCTATGAAAAGTAAGTCTGAAGCCTTAACTCAATTCACTCAGTTTAAAAATCTAGTTGAAAACAAGTTTGAAATGAAAATAAAGGCACTTTAGTTTGATTGGGAAGGTGAGTTTAGAGCTTTCACTAACTTATCCCTACAATCTGGTATCGAAATGAAAATTTCATGCCCTCATACCTAAGCTTAAAACGGTAGAGCTAAAAGAAAACATAAACATATCACAGAGACTGACCTAACTCTTCTAGCTCATTCTGGCATACCTCTACACTATTGGTGGGAAACTTTCCACGTGGCCACATACCTTATTAACAGACTACATAAACCAAATCTCAGTAAAAGATCACCCTATGAAACTCTAAATCACCAGTAAGTTGACTACAAGTCCCTTAAAGCTTTTTGATGTACCTATTTTTCCTGCCTTAGGCCCTATCAAGATCATAAGTTCAGCTTTCATTCTACCAAGTGTGTCTTTCTTGGTTTCACTAACTCACATAAAGGTCACAAGTGTCTTAGTCCTACTGGTAGGACTTATATATCAAGACATGTTGTTTTCAATAAAAATAAGTTTCCCTTTAAATCCGATTTTCTTGATAAAAAGAGTGACTTGCAAACTAAAGACACCATTATTCAGTATCTACCTTTCAACACCTTCCAAACTCTTGATCCAACACATTCAACTGATATAGTTCCTCCTTATACTTCTCCAACAGACATGCCTTTTAGACCTCAGCAGCTTGAAATGTCTGAAAATGAGATTCAAGGAGTAAATGAAAATGAAATCCAAGGAGATAATGGAAGTGGGAAGATAAGAAAAGGTCATACCTAAATTGAAACTCAAGAAGGAATTGTAGGTACTGATGGAGAGCAAACTGCTGAAGTAAATGTAATCAAAATAAAAAAATGCAGCAGAAAATACAGTAGAGTTGAGCAGGCAGAACATTGAACACCCTATGGTTACCAGAAGCAAGGCAGGTATTTTCAAACCAAAAGTTTACTCAACTTACTGTAAAGAATACAAAACAAGTTACAATGATTTTGAACCAAATGATGTGCATAAAGCTTTAGCAAATAAGAACTGGAGAAATGTAATGACAGATGAATATAGAGCCCTCTTGAAGAATAAAAATTGGACGTTTGTGCCACCACCACTCAATCAAAGATATAGGAAACAAATGGATGTTTAGAGTCAAACAAGAAATTGAAGGAAAGGTGACAAAATATAAAGCAAGACTGGTTGCAAAGGGTTTCCTTCAGACTTCAAGAATTGACTATCATGAAACATTTAGCCCTGTACTAAAAGCTTCTACCTTAAGAATTATCCTCACACTTACAGTTTCAAGAGGCTGGAGCATCAGGTAGGTAGATATCAACAATGTCTTCTTAAATGGCAAGATGAATGAAGAGGTATACATGAGACAACCTGAAGGTTTTGTAAATGAAGCTAATCCCAATTTTGTGTGCAAACTTGAAAAGTCTCTCTATGGATTGAAGCAAGTACCTAGGACATGGTATGACAAGCTCAAGAAAACACTTCTAGAATGGAAGTTCATAAATTCTAAGGTAGATTGTTCCTTGTTCTTTCACATGAATCAAAGGCAGGTAATTTTTGTTCTAGTATATGTTGATGATATAGTGATAACTAGTAATGATCACAAAATGTTGCAAAGCTTTATTGACAATGTGAACAAGAAGTTTGTACTAAAAGATCTGGGTGAACTACATCAATTCCTGGGTATTGAAGTGAGAAGGGATGAGTCTGGAATGTATCTTACCCAAACTAAGTACATAAAGGACATGTTGAAAAGATTCAATCTTGAGCATCTCAAGCCCTGTGCAACTCCAATGTCTGTTGGCAAATATATATCTAAAGATGAAGGAGAAAGAGCGAATGATCCATCTTTATATAGAAGTGCAATAGGAGGCTTATAATACTTAGCTCATACAAGGCCTAACATAGCATTCTCTGTGAACAAACTCAACCAATTTCTACAAAATTCCTCAGACATACACTGGAAAGCTGTCAAAAGAGTTTTCAAATACTTAAAAGGAACAATTGAACAAGGTTTATGGATCCAAAGAAGTGAAAAAAAAAATAAACATAATAGGTTTTGCTGATGCTAATTGGGCCTCTTGCCCTGATAATAGGAGATCCACAGCTGGTTATTGCATTTACTACCTTGGTTGCTTGGTCCTCTAAGAAGTAACAAGTTGTGGTAAAGTCTAGCACCGAATCTGAATATAGAGCTTTGGCTTAAGCTGCTGCAGAAATAAGTTTGATTGAATCTCTACTTAAGGAGATCGGTTTGTGTCCTACTTCATTACCTATCTTGTGGTGTGACAACCTCAGTGCTAGTGCTTTGGCTTCTTATCATGTCTATCATGCTCGAACCAAACACATTGAGTTAGACGCTCATTTTGTTCGGAACAAAGTCCTTGAAGGAAAGCTAATAATTCAATATATCCCCTCATCAGATCAGATAGCTGATCTATTAACTAAGCCACTAGCTCAAACCAGGTTCTTGACTCTCAAAGACAAGCTTGGAGTAAAAGACTAAACTCCAGCTTGAAGGAGGGGTGTTGAAATGTATATATGAGATGATGCTTACCAGATTGAGTGAAGTTGTCGTATTTGCTCTTACTTACCAGATTGACATAAGTTACCGGTTATCAATGAACTTACCGTATTTGCTAACACTTACCTAATTTACTTGCTCACCGTATTGAGCACTTGCAAATCAGGTAAGTGTGCTATTTTGGGACCACAAGACTGTTGTAACTATTTCTGATTTTTCTTTCACATGTAATCGTTTTCTTTTGGATTGATCCCCACTCCAAAAAGTATGTATATATATTATACATTGTTCATTGAAATGATTATTGAAAACCACTGGTTCATCATCTTCATTGTTCATTAATCTTCAATTTTAACTGTCCTCGAAACTTAACCGGGAAAAATAGAAGCTGAATCTGCCCTCGGAAAAGGATAGCAACCCAACAACAATGGTACCAAAAACAATCTGGAACTAAACACACCTGAAGTTGGGAGCTCTAGAACTCCAACAACCCTTTTGAACCTTGCAACTTCTAAAATAGAGTCACCCAAAAAGCTGACCACAAATAGATATCCGAACAGAAACTGCCCAAGAAAGTGAAATGTCCAAACTCACCTGAGTGAATGAAACTGAACATCACTAAAGCTTTAGGAAACTGAGGACGAACACCTCTAAAACTAGATTAAAGGAAAAATCCAACCAAAAGGCAGTATGTTTAATTCAATTTTCACCAAGGAGTAAAAATTGAACTAAAGTGGGACTTTCTTTCACTAGTTCAATTTGTTTTCTTTGCTCCATTGACAGGGACTGCAAAGAAGTAAGAGTTTAAAAATTTACAATGATTGATCCCGACTTAAATGAAGGTGTCATGCTCTTTGGAGAATTCCTATTTAGACAAGAGCTTAAAAAGTGGTTGATAGGAATGCAAAATGCATATTTTTTCCTTCTTATTTTATGTGCCAAAATGTACTCATTACGTTCATATTTTGATTTAGGTGGCAATTCTATGGATATAGCGTAATTTGAAAGAAATAAGCAAAAAAGGGCCAAAATGAAAAAAAACGAAGTTTGGGGACTGAAATGCAAATACTCAAAAGTCATGTGGAACTTCACGATGGCCAATCGGATGAAGAAAGAAGTCAAAGGGAAGGAATACAATCAAAGTACTATTACATATCAACTCCTAACAGAAAAGTTATGCTTTGGGTTTTCAGTCTTAGTTTGAGACCCATTTTGGCATAAGAAACGTTCGAAATGGAGAAATTGTTCTAGAAGATTTGTATCCCTTTAAGTTAGCTTTTCAATGCATTTTGAATCACCTCAATCGGATATCGGGAGAGAAAGATATAACCAAAATACTGAAAGCTGTAAGGTGAAAAACTGGCAAAACTATGTGGTCGCATAGTGTAATCTTCCTTGCGGTCGCATGAGCACCTTCAAAGATTTTTAGAGCCCAGTTTCAATGTTCTATGTGACTGCATGACTTACTACTATACGGTCGCATAGGTGTTTCCCGATACGAAAATTCTGGCTTTCGAATTTAAGTCAACTACCTATGAAAACAACTATAAATACGTGATTTGCAACCCTAGAATGGGGAGAACGCCTCAAAACTTCATTCTTCATGATTTTGCTTATAGATTCATGAATTG